>JAHRHJ020003737.1:0-123317 GCA_019776745.2 Taxus chinensis
CACCCCAGTGGTTATGAAACTACTAGTTTTCCCTAAGTGGTGGTTGTGTAACCGCCACTCTATGAAAACCGGCGTTCCTGAGTGGTTTCTCCCAAGCCTCTTCTAACATGTTCTGAATGTGTGTCAACTTCTTCAAACTTGATTTTAGCACACATTTCTTAACCAATTTGGTTGTTCTTGGGTTAATTTGATTTGTATCAACTTCTCCTTCCCTTCCTATTGTTAATTTTGAGTTACCTACTCCTTCTTTGAGATAGGTGACATTGTTTGGTTACCAAATGGCTTAGAACATTTCTCTTCCTTTTTCTTATAAGAGCCAAGATTCTATCTGGAGCATTGGTTGGAGATTATGGTTTTGAATTGAACTATTATGATACCTATAATCCTATTGATAAATAAATAATAAATCTCAATTCTCTTACCTTAGTATTGTCTCACCTGTGTTGCCACCATATTGCTTGCAAGCCATTCCAGCTCCAATGTTACTTCATCATTTCTTCCACACAAGACAACATAGTTCCCTGAATTTTTTTGAACACCAATTTAGAAATAATCTAAGGGGAAAACAAACCAAAACCTGTTCTAGCATTGTCAAGGTTCTACAATTTCAAGGTTGTTGATGTATTTGGATTCTTAAAGATTTGTTTGTTTTAGTAGATATTATTCCACATTCTGTTAGAGTATATTAGTTTATGTATCTTTCCTTTATTCACACAAATATTATACTGAAAGTTGATTACCTTCCTATCCTTATGGGTTTACATGGGAAATTATTCTGGAAGAATATTTTATATCTATTTAGTGTTATTGTAATTTCCCTTCATTTTTTAAAGCTTCCATAGATCCTATTGTTTCTATCGAGGAATTTTTATGGGAATAAAATCTTCTTAGAAGGTTTTTTTCTTCCTGTGACACTGAAGAAATAATAGAGGAAATTTTAAAGCCACAAGTACAAATTGGAAAAGTCTTGATTTATTAGAATAGATTAGATCTTCTATGCATAAGGAAATAGCCGCATCCAGTTGTTTACTTGTTTATTTTTGTTAGTTTTTTATCTTAGAAGAAATTTTAATTAATTAGAAGAAAATTAATTTTTCTATGTGTATTTCCTCTATTTTTGAGAAAGCATAAAAAATAAAAATAACATATGTTAAATTAATTAGTTTCCTTATTTGTTTATTTCTTTCATTTAAATCATTGAAAATCACAAAAATAATAGATTAGTCTTGCTTTTCTTGTTCAATCAATTAGCTTTCATTTATTAATTAGTTCTTGGCAACACATAGATTTAATTAATTTCAAGAAAATTAATTGAATCATTTTAATTTAAATCCATTTTTTCCATTTGTTAAATTAGGAACATATAAGTAATTATAAAGGAATTAATACATCTCCTCACATATCCATAGTTGGGTTAGTATTAACCTTTCCCTCTTGCGGTTTGTTTGTGAATTTTTTTATTTCTTTGCTTTAGTAATTTACACATCCTACATGACCATTCAAGGCCCTAAACAACCAAGATACCAAGTGTATGATCCCCAAGTCCCATATCTGAATGAACCTCACCTATTTACAAACATTGATAAATGCTTTAGAGTCTTGGTTTTCTGGTCCATGCCACTTCCACCTACCATCATCTCATAGTTTACAATGTTGAATAATGAAGAAGAAAATTATTACGAATTCTAGTAGGACCAGCCTAAACGAAAATAGTTCCTACAATCCACTCACTTGTCCTCTTCACACGTTTTTCTCTCATGTTTCCATGACATTGTTTGGAAAAATCTACGAGGAAAATGAAGGATAGTTCCCATACCTTCTGCAACCCATTGTGATAATTTTTCATGAGCCAGATATTTACCACCATTTAAGCATTAACATCATCTTAGACTATTCCATCTCACCCACGTAGGTAAGACAAGATTTTTTCCCCTTAGACGAGAAGATTCCATTAGTACTCGTATAGGACATAAAATATCCTTGTTCTTTCCTTGTTCACATTTTTCCCATTTGATACTGATATTCTTATAATGACCTCAGGAGGTCGAGTGCACATGAAATTCATGTTTTGATTTTCATTTGTACACACAACATTTACATAGAAAAATAAACATGATAAAAATAACACAAATTCTAAGCACATAACATTCAAAAATTCCATGGTCATGGAGTATAGTTGAGATGGAGAGAAAACATAGAAAAAGGGGATAGAGGAATTTGATTATTTGTACCTAGTTAGAATATGGGAGCTAGTAAACAAGAATAACCATCCTTTGAGATGAGGAGGCTCTCTTAATTTATAGCTTCATAATGTAACCATTCATCTATCCCCCATGTGACTATTTATGTCCCATCATTTTTGACTTAATAATTTCCATTAGAAGATGCAAATTAAGTACCTCTCTTATAATTTGAGAGATCACTTTTACATTTTTCAAATATTTTATTGTGATTTAAGTTAATACGACACAATGTCATGATTACATACAATGAGGAATTATAAAGGGGGAGATAAGAGAATATGGAATGAAGAGAGGAGAGAAAACTTTCTCCAAGGTATGGATGAAGGATCCTTCATGCTTGATGGATATTAGCTCTAATGATGACAAAGATGAATCATTTTAAATATTTACCCCTTCGAGACCCCCTTTGAATGATGCACCGTTTGTAGCACAATTTAGACACATTGGGAAGAGGAGTGATCAACACTAGATAGGTAGACTATGGAGAGAATAGAAATATGACTTCCCTTGTTGAGACAATCCTTCTGATTCTTGAGACACTACCATATATTTATGAAAAATAATTCTTATGGGGAGAATTTAATGCATTTTTCTCACACAACTATGATCATGATTATGTCACTATGAGATCCCTAATGGTGAGTGAAGAATGAAAACAAATCCTTCTAATACCATAATAACAAAATTATAAAGGGAAAAAAATCAATTCCATCCATATAATGATCACGCACTCCATGTGATATGAAGTAAAATGGTTCTTGGGAAAAAACTAGTAGTTTCCCATTTAGGCACTTTATGTTCATTGCATCGAGGAATGCGAGAATTTATTTGAGAATTAAGGGAAAGAATTATGTGAGTGCTGGGATCATTAAATAAATTCATTGAGGAATGATATTTGATAATTTTTATATCATTTCATTTATTTACTATTTTTAGCATGTTCATCATGATTGTCCAGTTTTTGCCAGTTTCGCTAATCTACCTCTTTAGTGTCTCGAACATGGGGGAAGAATTGAAGTGTCCAAACCAACATTTTTCTTAGAATTACTATTATTAGTATGTTTTCCAATGTATATTTACTAAAAATATAAAGTGGTGTTTCTGGTGTTGGATTCAAATGAAACCAATTGTAGAAGTCTCTATTATGCATTTTGGGCCTTTAATCCAATTTTCGGAGGATTTCAATTCGAAAGTTTGTGTAGATCTAAAAAATGGATATTTTAAACTGAAAATTTCATATGTATGTATAAAATTTAAGAGATAATATATGGAGGTATGTATATAGTCCCATTAAATTTGTTTTTGCAGAGATTCTACTATCTAGATTTTATGGAAATCGGAGTAAAGGTTTGAGAGTAGTGAGTAAATTTATGTTTTGGAGCATGAAGGTTTTTGGTGAAATATGAGCAGCATAATATAAAGGTATAACGTGAAGAGAATATAAAAATGACCAAAAATGGATTAAAAATGACGAAGGACAACCTTTATTCCATCACTCCTTTATTTCCCCTTTTAAAACCTAGCTAATCCATGCTTTAACTCACCCTGGTTGACCTGGGTCAACCCAACCCAAGTGGAACCACACATTTTTGTTTTTCCACTAAATATTAGGTGAAAATGGAAAAGGAGACATTATATCCTCCAAAATGCACCAAGGGTGAGGGCAACATGAGAGGGGGACATGGAAAATTGAGTTTGTAAGGGTGAAAACAACATGCCTAACCACCAAGGTGTCTAATGAAGTGATGCAAGGTAAAAAATTGATGTAGTGGTGCTTTTTTTTGTCCCCCATTTCCACTTAGCAAATGGAAAAATGTAAATTATCATGCAAAAAATACACCAACGGTCAAATCATCATGGAGAGGGGGTAGGTCGGGTTAGGTGAGTGGAGCACTCCATTCTAACCACCAAATTGTTTTTTAAGTGGTGTAACTTATTTTTTAAAGGGGGAACACATTTTTTTGTCCCTTGTGTTTTCTTTTAAATATTAAAAGGTACAAAGTGACATTAGGGATGAAAATTTGTGCATTTACGTAAAATAGAAACATGTCTTCATTGAACACTATCTAAAATAGTCATCCGAGTCCATTTTCTCCACCGGAGCTAGGAGTAGACTTCCAAGAGAAAACCTTATATGATTTTGACTCCAAAAGATGACATGATGAGAACTATTCCATTACAATTTTCAAGACTTGATTTATTCATATCAATTTTCCATTTTCAGTCTTATTTCCCACTTTTTCCCAGTACTTGTGTGTTGGTGCCAATAAAGAAGTCACCACCAAAGCTCATAGAATGAGTCATGAAAAAATACAATGCATGTACACATGAGGAGGGTAAAATTTAGCCTCATATATGTCACATTATAAATTTAGTGAGGTCCTAACTCTTCCATAGGTTTTTGACAACACTTCAATAACCAGGTATCACCTTGTAGAAAAAGGGACTCTTATCCTTGCACTTGACGTACAAATTTACACAGTTTTAATACTCCCATAATTCTATACTTGAAATGAAATTGAACCATGAAGTAGGATCATTCCTCATAATGTTTCCAATTAGTATTATATGAGATTACAAATCACTTCATGATATTCTTGAAACCCCTTGAACAAGGGTCCAATAACTCTGTTGAAACACTGTCATTCTCCTTAGTGTCGTGCCCAAGAATAGACCTCATGTATTTCTTAACTTGTTCCTAAAATAAATTATATCTTCACAAAATTTACATAAAATTACTTATATAAATTCATATCTTATATCCCAAAAATTATCTTACATGGTTTAAGTCTTCCCTGTACATCTTCTGTACAGATGTTCCTCATGTGACAAAAAGACCAAAAATAGCCATTTTGAAGCCTTTAGGAGCTCTTGTTCTCTCTTACGGATATCGATAATCTTCATAGAATAAAATTCTATTTACACTTCCCCTACACATGAAAAACATAGTTGGGAATTATGTTAGTACACATTCCTCCTCGACATATAATGAGGGTGAAATAGTTGAAATGAGTTAGGTAGAAGGAAACGTTTACATTTACCAAAAAAAGGTGTTTTCAAGTGTGGGTTTGGTTGCCATGACCAATTTTTTTAAATTTTGCATGCTAGATTATTTAGCATGACAAAAATTCCTAGGGAATACTCATGCTACATTGATCTCATAAGTTAAGGCTGGAAATGGGCATACTATTATTTGGCACACTTGGCATACTCTATTATTACATCACTCATATGGGAAATCTATCATTGTGGTGATGACACATCCCTTGTTTACTTTCATATGCTCCATCCTTATTTTTATAAAACTAAATATCATTTTTATATATGCATATCTTAATATGTCTCTCCAAAAAAATAAATATAAGGTGTTATGGGTTATATTACTTATATAAAATTAATTTACTCTTTTTGAGTTAAAACATACATCAAGTGAGGGTCGAAATAGGTTAGCACTTGATTTATTATCTTTACTAGGGGATAAAGACTCAATATATATTATCATATATTGGAATGGAATTACCTACCATAACCCTGATATGGTGGGTGTTACAGCTTGTAGGATATTGGAAAGAGATGGTTTGTGATTATAACAGGAAGTCAAGTTTATGGTTCATGGATAGTCCAGTTTATATTACATATGGTGTATTTATTCTTCTTGTCTGTCCCCATACCCTTTTGATGAGGGTGGTTAAAAAATATCATCAAGTATCTAACACTTGGAAGGTCAAGTTTCATCTGATCAATACTTACCTATCTAATTTCCTTTATAGACCATTTCATGAATGTATAATTGGTGATTTTTCCCTTTCTAAATTGCATATATTGCTAGGGAAATATCACAATCAAATAAGTTCAATGGGGAAACTAAAATGTAGGTAATCTGTACCAATTTTTATCCTCCTCATTCAATCCATTTCATGAATCTTAACCCCAAGCATATACCTCTTCACCCATATTCTTCATGACCAATACCTATATGAAGTATTAGCAACCATAAAAACAATAATATTGGGACGAGGATATCCATAAACAACTAGGTATTCTTACTAAGGCATGTCATCAAATGGATAAGAATGTTGAGTGATCCTAGAAATTTGTGGAAATTAATTAGGGAGGTAGATACCCAATGGGGATTTAAGACAACTCATTTTCTACTATTTAGGTTAAATAATTTGGATAAAAATAGTCCAAAGAATTTATTCAAAAATGATATTTAGATTTCATAGCCTAAACATTTATGTGATCAAATGGATTCTATAAAGATATCATGGCGGTGATTTGTAAAGGGTTAAAGATCTCAAATTCAACAAGGTTGATAGGGTTGCCAAAAACTTGAAGGATGTGGAAGTACGAATACTGTTAGGTTATGGAGAACATGAAAATAATGACACCTAAAAGTTGATGGATTTATCAACATAAAAATACCATTATCTTCCTCCATTGTTAAGGAGCTCAATGCATTAAAGTGATACATAGTAAAGGAGATGTAACATAGAAAGGAATTTGAAAATAGAGAAAATATCCTTAAATATCTCATTTAGATGTCCAAATCTAAGTGAAGAACAAGGACATTAAAAAACCTGATATGGGACCCTTGTCTTTGTCCATTTGTCTATGAAATCTTTACATTGAAATGTCTTCATGTTTTTTCTATGGTATGGCATACCATTCGGGTTGTATTTAGTATTCTTTAATTGCATCCAAGTTCACGTTTTTACCAAATTTGAAATTTTAAATTGTTTCTCTTCCTCATTGAATAATATATAGGGAAACTTCGAAACCTTTTTTTTAATAGGTTATGGTCCCTATCAAAACCCTCCTTTACCCTTCATCAATTAGTGAATCTATGTAAACTTATTTGATAACCAATATCATCATAATATTGTCACTTCAATATGAATTTTACCTAGACCCATGTAGATTTTGATTTTACAAGTTTTTCGTAAATATGTCTGGTATAAATTTTATGTTTGATGCCCCAATTAGAAAATATTCTAGATTAATACTACTAATTTAAAAATATCCCTTATGAAATATATATATATATATATATATATATTTAAATTAATGGACAAATTATGTTTGCATTATCCAATTGTTTGACATAATACCATGCAGAACCAATGACTTATGCCATTATGAATTCTCACATGGTGTGATTATTAGTTTGATTGTAAAACCAATATCCACATGAAAAAATAGTTTTGAAAGTGATTATAAGGTTAAAGGTATTTGAGGGTTAATTAAAGGTCACATTTGAGTTAATTATCATGGATTAAACGTTTAATCATTGTTAACTAAATGCACCTATTCTATTATAAGAATTGACAATTTAACATTTTAAATGGGGAATTATTAATAATTAACTTATTACACCAGTAAAATTAATTATGGAAGTGGATGAGAAAAGTTCTAAAGTGATCATCAATCTTATCTCCAAAGATTCATAGCAAATGAATGAATCTATGAATGAAGATCAAAATGGTTTTTCTATCTAGAAGGTCTCAAATTCTGTGGAACAACCACAAGACAACAACTTAGAATCTGAGATGCAAGAGTTAGCATAAGGGGATAATATCCAGGATAACTCTCTAGATCCCATAGAGGAAGAAATGTCTGATGACAAAGAGAATAAGGATCTAGACATTTACAATGAGGGAAATAGCACTACTCCGTCAGATCCTACCTTTCATGTAAGTGAATAGATTCTCTTCAACAAAAAAACAACAATTTCATAGTTGCATGATGAGCGGGATCAAAGCGAAAAGGAGGAGGAGGAAATTACCTCGTTCTCACCAAAGGTACTTTTTGACTATGATAATGGTTGTATTGAGGTAAATTCAAGGAAGAGAAGAATAAAAGGATTTAAGGAGATCCCTGATACCATTTACAATGATAAAAAGAAGAAAATATAAAATGGGAGGCTTCCACTTCCAGAATAACTAGATAATTTGTTATAAGGGTAGAAGATTTTGGAGGCAACAACGAAAAGGGTAGGCCTTCAAAAAATGAACTTAGAAAGAAATAAACTGAAAAATATATTACATATGGGAATCAAAGTCAATTAAGCCATCCAGAAAATGCCTCCCCCATCCTTTTTAGATGAAGATAATCTCCTAGAATATTAGAGGTCTGAATGGAAGCCCTAATAAAAGAATGCTCAAACAATTAAGGAAATCTAGTAGACCTGGTATTTTGATTCTACATGAAACTAAAATGAAAAAAAATGTTCTTGAGGACTACAAAAAGAATTTTTGGGATAGCTCAGATTTTATTTTTTTTGATTCTCAGGGAGCGTTAAGAGGAGTGGCCATCTTCTGGGATAAGAACCTTCTTACTGGTATGGTGATTTATTCTTCTAATACTCATATTGTTGTTAAGTTTCATGCTCTTGATAATGATTTAATGTGGATCCTTTCAAACATTTATGTGCCCAACTCTATGGCTGGAATAAGGAGACTTTGGCAAGATCTAAAAAATTTTAGAAATAGATATAAGAATGATAATTGGTTGGTTATGGGATATTTCAACTCCCCACTTAACCTTGGTGAAAAGTAAGGAGGTATTCCTAATTTTTGTACTTGCATGGATGACTTTGTTGAATTTATTTCTTCTTCAAATATTATGGATGTGGAAGTTCATGGAAATTAGTTCACCTGGAAAAATAGAATATTTGGAAATTACATGATCCATGTTAGAGTAGATAGATCTCTTATATCTACTAACCTAATATTAAATTTGGATTTTCATTTATCTTCTTTACCCTGAATTGGCTCTTATCATAATCTGATATTGCTAAACCTTTTCAACTGGTCCAAGCCTTCACACAACTCTTTCAAATTTTAAAATATGTGGTTGTATCATGAATACATTTAAGATCAGATTAAAGAGTGGTGGAAATGGGATGGAGAAGGAACCGCTCAATACAGGCTAATTCAAAAATTAAAAAATGTTAAAAAGCAAGTGAAAACTTGGAATAAAGAGGTTTTCGGTAATATTTTTGAAAAAAAGGAATTGAAGTAGTAGATTCAAGAGCTTGAACTGAAAATATCCACAAAAGATATGAGATCTGATGATCAAATTTTAGAAAAGAAACTCCTGTCTGAGTTACATACTTTATGTTGTAAGGAGGAAACCTATTGGAGACTTAAATGTAGGGCAATTTGGATGAAAGAAGGAGATAGAAATACAAAAAATTTTTCCATATGACCACTCTTAAACACAGGGCCTGCAATAGGATCATGGAAGTCTCAAAAGGAAATGACATTATTACCAAGGATCAAAATGACATCAAGGCTAAAGCTCTTAGATTATATGAAAATATGCTAATGGAAAATAATGCTTACAATGAAGAGGCAACCTCTTTTTTGTTAGAAGCCATTCTGGGAGACATTATTGTTGAAGAGAGATTCAAGAATCTTACCAAATTAGTCACAATAGAAGAGCTCTAAAAAGTTGTATTTTCTCTTGAAGGGGATAAGGCACCAGGCCCAGATGGATTCTCTGTAAATTGTTTTTCAAAAATTTTGGGATATATATTTGGAAGACCTACTTAAGGCAGTGAATGAATTTTACAGAATAAGAGATCTCCTTAAGGAGCTAAATAATACTCACATTATGATTTGCCCCCAAAAAGATGGATGCCAAATATTTTAAGGACTTCCATCTTAATAGTCTAGTAAATGTGATCTATAGAATCCTCATTAAGATTATTTCTACTAGAATCCAGCCTATTCTCTCTGACCTAATTTCAAAGCAGTAAAGTGGCTTTATTAAAGGGAGGATAATAGAAGATGGGGTGATTATGGTACATGAAACTATTCATTCAATGGATATAAAAAAAAGCTGGTATGGTCATGAAACTTGACATGAATAAGGAAATTGACAGAGTTTCTTGGCATTTCCTTGATAAGGTCCTTGCCAAATTTGGTTTTCAAAATAAATTTAGGAAGATTATTCAGGCTTGCACTTCTACCGCTATATTTTTAGTTTTTGTCAATGGTACGTCAGTGGGATTCTTTGCCAGTAGCAGGGGCATAATACAAGGGGATCCTATATCCCCTATTCTCTTCATACTCATGGCTGATAGCCTCAGCAGATCCATTACTAAATCTATTAATGCAGGCCTTTTAAAAGGAGTTAGACCCACATCTACAAATCAAATAACCTCACATCAACAATTTGTTGATGATACAATTTTACTTTTGATGGCATCCATCCTTGAAGCTAAGGCTATCAAGACTATTCTAAAATTTTATGAGGTTACCTTAGGACAACAGGTTATTTTTTATAAGATTTCCATCTACTTCTTTAATACTCCTCTGGAACGACAGAAAAGAATTGCTCATATTTTGGGCAATAAAATCAGCTCATTACCTATAACATATCTGGGACTGCCTCTTGGGACTAATAAAGTCCCCATAATGGTTTGGAATGCATTACTTGACAGGTTTCAAAAAAAAATTGCTGGATGGAAAGGGGTTGTTCTTTCTAGTGCTGGAATGTGTCTACTTATCAAAAGCACACTGTAGAACCTACCTATATATATTTATGTCTATGTTCAACATTCCTACAACAATTATTGACATAATTGAAAGAATCCAAAAACACTTTCTCTGGTAAGGAACTGAAGAAAAATTAGGTATCATTTGGTGGCATGGGATCAAGTTTGTACACCTAAAATAATAGGAGGGATTGGTATCAAGGACATTAAAAAAATGAATATTACTTTAATTGCTAAAATGGGATGGAGAATTTTAAAGGAGGAACAACCCTGGATTGAATTAATCAAAGCCAAATACCTATCTCAACAAAATGTGAATTCATTCCTCTATGATGACCAACTTCCTAATGGATCTATTTTCTGGAACAACTTGATACAAATGAGAAATTTTACTAAGAAAGGATGTAGATGGAAAGTGGGAAATGGAAGTGATATTCAATTTTGGAGGGTTAGTTGGACTAATTTCAGTTTTAATTATAGATTTTATTCTATTAAGGATATCTTAGCTAAAAAGTATGGTACTAAAGTCAAAGACTATATTGATATAGAGGGAAATAGAAAAATATGGAGACAACTCAGTGTGGATGTGCTTGAGCTAAACCCTGTGGTCTCCTCTCTCCAAGAGAAGCTAGATATCATACCCCTAAATCAAACTGATGTCAAAGATGAACTTTTTTGGAGTAACTCTTTTGATGGTGAATATACTGTCAAATCTGGGTACAACTCCTTTTTTGAAAATGTTCATTGTGATTTCAAGTGGAGTAGAATTTGGTTGCCTGAGCTAACTCCCAAAGTCAACTTCTTTTTTTGGCTTGTTCTTAAAGGAAAGATTCTCACAAATGATAATTTAATCAAAAGGGGGTTTATTATGCCAAATATGTGTTGCATGTGTAAAAAGGAGGCTAAGGATATTAAACACCTTTTGCTACATTGTGAGTATGCTTTGAAGCTTTGGAGTTTCATTTTTTCAAGATTTAATATATGTTGGACCCTGCCAAATGAGTTCTTACAAACTTGGGAACAATGGGACCCCCATATAAACACTGCATGGTTCGAAGACTCTCAGAAACTTGATCTTGCCTCATACCATTTGGAGACTCTGGAAAAATAGGAATGATATAATATTCAGGAACAACAGAGAGATTTGTACAAAAAACTTCAATAAGACTGTCAATGTTGTAAAAGATAATATTGAGAGATTTAAACCTCCCAATAACAAACAATATCCTATAAATGAAGAGATTATTCTTTCAAATTGGAAAATTGATATTGGAAGCCTTCAGAGACAAAGGAATTCAACCATTGACAGGTCATTAATCCATTGGATCCCTCCTCCCAATTCTTGGTATAAGCTCAACTTTGATGAAGCCTCAAAGGGAAATCCAGGTGCAGCTACTAGAGGAGGAATCATAAGGGATCAAAAAGGATATTTAATTTTTTCTTTTGTAAGAAGAATGAGACATCAAACAAACCATTATGATGAAGCCTTATCAGCTCTATGGGGCTTAAGAATTTCTAAGGAATGCAATATTATGAACATTATTATAGAAGGAGATTCATTGAATGTTATAAATCATCTGAATCAAATTTATCCCCCTAGTTGGACAATACAAGATTTTATTCATGAGTCTATAAGTATTTGTCATGCCTTCAATAACTTCAAAATTTTCCACACCTATAGGGAAGGTAATAGAGTGGTGGACACATTGGAAAATTATGGGATTAATAACAACTTTACCACTTGGTATCATGAGGATAATATCCCCATCGAAGTATAAAATTCTATCATTAATGATAAATGTGATAGATCACTCCCTACCCAAAATATTTTATGAGATATCCTCCTCTTTATTGGGAATGCAAGCTCACACATGTAGGAGGAGTACAAACATTTATTGCCTTAAACTTTCACATGCCCATTGGGTTTGTAGAAGGATAGTTAAAAAGTGGATTGGGGAAGAAAGAAACATCTTTTTTACCTGTTTCAAGTAGTTTAAACGTAGAGGTGAAAGAATGGGTGGATCTCCTTGCCAAATTGAACCTCACTGTGACCCTGCATGGAAGGAGAATGCTGATATTTGGAAAAATTTTTAGCTAGGAGGGGTTTCCAATTTCATTGAGAAGATTCAAGGGTATGATCAGAACATTACCCTACATTTTTCCACATAATGGAAACAAATAAAGGTGAAGTATGGAAGGAAAGACATTCAGATAATAGAGGAGTTAATTCCAGAAGTTACAGGCCTTAGTTTGGAAGGCATCAAATTCTTCAGTAAGAGAGTAGATAAGAACACGAAGGCTAGAAAATTTGTTGAAGCAGGTGAGGAACTTTAGTTTATCACAATGGGCATCAAGGTAAATTCCATCCCTATGCCATTTGATGAACTTTCCAAGATGATGGTTCATTTCATTACCCTTGAAGGTAGGTATATCATGGTTCCCATAAACAATTTGATCTTTTATAACCATTTTTGTATGAAATTACTTGTTTGCTTCATGCATTATATTCTAAACTCCATGGAACACTCCATCCTTGAGTATCAAAACCATACCCATGCCATTCCCCTCCACTAGGGCTTAATCTTCCTCCTTCACATGCACTTCCTTACCCATCACCCTACCATACCTGCTACTCCTATCATTCCACCCACTCCTGACTCCCTCAACCCTGATCCTACTGTCATCCCCACCACTATTCCTGGACAGAAAAAAATCAAGACCAAAAACCCCTCTTTTTCTAAGATACACACCCTTTTCCCTCCAGTAGAGTCCTTCGAAGTAGTAAGGACATGGTAAACTGCACAAAATATCCATACACATCAATGCCACAAGGCACACCAATACTACTCAGGAGGAGAAGGAGGATCTTCTAAAGAGAATTGAAAACATGGAAAAAGAGCTGGAAAGTCTTAAAAAGGACATGCATCAGCTGACTAAGCAAAAGGGAAAAAGGAAATTGAATGATGATGTTGGAATTGGTGAAGAACAAATCAATGAAATCTACAAGAAGCTAAATTCCCTTGATAACAAATTAGGGAATTCTAAGGACATGCATGATCATAACATTTCAATTTTTAGAGCTATTTGTGAATTCCTTGAACAAAAGGTCAAAATTATTAGCATGTTCAGTAGTATATCTAAAGCAATTTGGGGCACAGATGTTGAAAGGACTATGTGTCCTTTCTCAACTGGATGCCAATGATCCTACACATATCACTACCCTAGCTCTCTTTACCTCATTACAGACTGTTAAGTCAAGAATTGACAGGGATTCTAAGAAGTAATCTACTATGGATATTTTTTGATGTTGTTTGTTGTTGTTTAATTGTTGCTTTTTTTTACAGTTTTGTACCTATCTTGTCTCCATTTTGTAGTTATTTTTTTACTACAGCTAGGCTTCTTGTAATATCTAGATTTTGATCCATTTTTGTTATTTCCTCCTATGTATCTGGCTTTTGAGCCTTTTTGTAATAGGGTATAGTCCCTTCAAAACTACTTTCCAATAGGCTTATTATAACATCACTAGGATCTATTAATTAACTTAACTAAGGAAAAGGGGATACAAGTAACGTATAAATGTAGAAATAAATTTGGGCCTTAACAACAAATTGATTCTAATCATTAGATTTAAGTTTAAAAATAAAACACTAATAGTCATCTTCATGACTATACAAACCATTTAATTTTTCATTCTTTTCATATTTCCTCTCATTTGTTTTATGCATGTGCATGTTGATCTATGGAGCTTAAAGTTTTGGAAGAGTTATTATACATACATACATACATATATTCTCTTATATATATATATATATATATATATATATATATATATATATATATATATATATATATATATATATATATATATATATATATATATATATATATATATATATATATATATATATATATATATCTTTTCACATTTATTTATTATTAAAGTATAACTAGACTAAAGAGGGTGGAATATCTAATATTGAAATATTTGTAGGATCAAACACTAGCTCCCCTCCCCTACACAAACACATTTTTTTAATTATGCATTTTAGAATTCCATATTTAAAAATCTATGGCTTATAACATGTGGCCATGGATTAAATATACAATGGTATGTATATATGCACACACAGAGAGTGTGTGTGTGCGCACACGTGTGTATGTGTGTAAGTATATATACATATATATAAGGTGGGAGGAGGATGACCAAGGCCTTGATATGGTTTATATTATTTTAATTTTTTATATTAATTTTTTTATTTATATATAATTTAACATAAATGATTATATATGTATATATGTATAATTATATGAAATAATATATCTACATATATTATTATACATATATGTGGACTTAATTTTTGTTTAAAGGTAATATGTATTGGCTTCAACAATATATGTGACTAAATATGAAAATAAGGGGACTTCTCCTTTTCACGTGGATATAGTAAATTAAATATATAAAATAAGTATTAACACATACATGCTTAATTTAGTGCTTCTATAATACAATATAGAGATATCTATGAGTTATACATGTATGTAATCTCAATTCAACCCCCATTAAACAAGTAAACTCTTTGCTCACTTCCATCATAAGGTAATAATATGTAAATGGTTACATTTATAAGCCTACATATGATTTATCATTTAATGTCATTTCATTTTAATTTATATATGTACATTTAAAATCCATTACTTATTTTAATTCCTTCTTCTATTTTACTATAAATTTTATAGACCATGAGTTTAAAATAATAAACTACACTTTTCTATTTCCATGAATCTATGCTAATAAATGGGCCTCATACCTTAGTTAAGCTCACAAATTTAATAACATTTCTAAATGTCTGGAAATGAAATGCAATTTAAAACTTAAGTACACATTTTTATATGTAGTTTCAACTAGGTGTCAGTTCTTCCTCTTATGATTTATGTATTCCCAACACCTATATGTTTTACATAAACAATTTATTTTTAATGAGAATGTTTAAGAGAACACAATTTTCAAATTTTTTTAATTGAAAAATGAGATTAAGAAAATATTACATTCACTCTACTAAATTATTTCCTTGTTTCTATATAACTAATTTTTCCCATGTACATGGGAATGTAAACCAACCTCCATTAACCCCATTGAAAAAGAAAAAAATGATTACAATTCTTTTCCATAAGATAAGGAAAAAAGAGGACTTAGTAGAGAGAGATAAATGTTTGCAACATTTCACCAATAGATCACTAAGAGTGAAGAAGTTAAAACTTGACAATTGTTTTATAAACTCATCATATTTTCCAAAAAATATAACTTATCATCTCTTATAAGAAAAATAATACATTTACACATAATAATAAATTCATATGTTTACAAATTTCATTTTTATATCTTCATTACATATCCTTGTTCAAATAGCTTTCATATGTGATATGCTAGAGCACACTTAACCAAACTCAACAAAACAAACCATTTTTAACTTGATAACAAACAACAACAAAATGGTTTTTTCTCATAAGTTAATTACAACACATAGCCCTTATCTATTGCTTTAAATTTTCCAACTTCATGTCAAAAATACCTAAAATAAATGTGGAGAGAACATTCACCTCAAAGCCATGTAATGGGAAAAATCCCTTCCCCATCACCCCATGAATCCTCTAACTCTTTAAGATCCTCGTTAGCCAAAACCAAAACTTGGATAAAAAAAAATCCCAAATCCAAAAACACACATGAATTTAAGAAAATCAAACAAGTATGTGGTCATTAAGTCTTGGGAGAGAAAAAGGAGATACATTTCAAACATAAACACACATTACAAAAGCTTCTAATGGGTTTCCAAAAGGGAACTAGAGTCATTCTGAACCACTTATCGCTCCACTAAGGGATTGGGCATAGGTTTTTGGTTCCTCTGAAAGTAAATAAATTTAAGAATACATTCACACTTTTCCCTCAATATGGTTGATTTAAAACCCAATTATTCCTCTACTAGAGTAGAGTCTAAGTCCCTTTGGTTCCTCCATAAGAATACACAAATTTTACTTCGATTTAACCTCTAGTTATACATCCTTAATGAAATTACCTTCCCCCATACGCACAAATGCACATGTCATCTACACAATGGGTGCATAACATGTACACAACATAAAGGAAAGATCCAAACTAATCAAATGAGCATTAAAAACACATACATTCCGTCAAGGATGGTAAGATAAGTCAAAATTTACAAGAAAATAACAAAGGAAATTTACCAACATATTGCTCATCTTGTCCTCCTAGAAGCATATCAAGAAACTTCAAGTACTCCCTAAATGAATCTAATAATATTTACTTAAGACCAAGGCTTCCTTTAAAATGAGGAAAAAAATCCTCCTTAAAAAATAAAAAGTTTAAAGAGTACCCCCTTAAGGATTGTGCCAAGTGGAAACATCCTAACTTTCAAAAGAGAAACAAAATCCCCATAAAGCATTAATTCCAAGTGCATTCCCACATGGGCTAAGTCTAATATATTTCAAAAATAAACCACCCAAGTGATTACTCTGACAAGGAAAGGACATAGGCTAACCGAAGAGTCAAAAATCAACCAACCCAAAATAAGTATGGCCCATATTACATGTCATCCATGAGAATAAACTTACATCAAAATAAATACAAAGTGGTTATAAGGTTTCTATGGATCATTATGGGGTCCTTTAAGCCCCAAAATAGTCTCAAATTCTTCAAAAATTAAACCTACCCCATTGGTAGTTGTATGGAATAGTTTTGGGAGTATGGGATAAGGTTTACTTGTCACACACTCCACTCAAAAGTGGTCTCAAAATAGGTTTCTGAATTTTTCAAAAATGAAATTTTTTAAACAGCATCATTAAAGCAAAATTCCAACCAAACAAGTAAGTAGAACTCTCCATAAACTCAAATTCAATTTAACTTAAAATGGATTAAATAAATCAAATGACATAGGCTAAAGGTACCATGCAGATGAAAATGGACAAGACAAGTCAAAATAATGAATAAATTAAACACTTATCACTATAACATATCCAAAACCACCTAATTATGAGTCTGGGTGACTCATGTTGGATAATTATCTTCTAGGGAGTTATCCCACCTCCATCCTCTTTGGTGTGTTTTAGTATAATTTCTTCATGTTTTGAGTAAGGGTACATGTTTTCCATCTATATACACAACACACATGACATATACAGTTAATTTTATTAACTTATATCACTACTACTAAATTAGAAAACAAGCACACTAATTAGTAATTCATTTTTTATTAGTATTTTAAAGAATTCTCATAAATTATACATTAATTAGACATAATCTAAATTAGCATATCTATTGATAATAAAACCTACAATATTTATCATATATTTCCATCCAAAATTCATGTTAAATACCATTAAATTATACCATGTCCATGTGATTCAATCATAAGGTTGACAACCCATGTCAATCACAAAATCACAAGTAGCCATAATAAAAAATAATATGAGATTCTAGGAACCCTATGCCAATACAACATGTATAATGAGAAATTTGATGGAAAATATAATATGAACGGAAAACTAAGTAATTAGTTCCTGACATAAGTGGGCACTACATACCCTCCATTTATAACATGAGTTCCTCCTTAAATTCATTGGAATAAGTGAGGGTATTATGCCATTAGTATAGCAAAATCCTCCCATGTGGTAGAAATCTCACCATATCAATCCCACTGTACTCATGAGTCACACTTGATCAATCTCATAGCCTCAAAAGACACAAATTCACCATGCTCACCTCTACCTGTAAATATGTACAGTATAAATCTTAGAAGGATCTTGTATATATCTCCTCAATACTGAATCATGAAAAACACTGTGGATATGAGACAAGATAGATGACAAGGATAAATGATAGGATATTGGTCCAACTTACCCCATAAGGTGAAAATTTCCCACAAACCATGGTTTTGGATTAGAACACCTTTCCATATTGGATAATGATATTATGCATTTTAACCTGCATGAAATTGGCGTATGTGGTTGCAAAAAATCCACACATCTTACATTGGCGTAGGATGCTATAGATAATGGCTAGAAAATACATCAACCAACTATGCACTGACTTGATGTAGTGACAACAAGTGTTTAAACATCATAAACATTAGGGGTCTAAAGTAAAAGTAACTTTACACCTATTTTTATATGAAAAAACAAGGTCTGTAGTCGTTACAAGTATAGTGGGCCGAATCAGCCTCTTGATTACCTTTATGTATTGTCCAAAAATACTTTTGAGATGCTTATCCAAAAGTACTCTGCCACTTAGTGCTAGTTTAGGTAGATCTTGAAATACAAATTTGAAGTCTGGATTTTATGTATAAATAAGAGGTGTTGGCTCCCAATTTTACATCCCACTGGGGTCTGACAAGCGCTTTCAGAGTGTAGGAAGGCTGAGAGGATGACAAACTATGTGATACATGTTATTTTTTAGCTAGGGAGAGTGTCTGAATTTTTTTCTCTTTGGAATTAAGCTCTTGGGTTAAACCATGGTGAGAGAACCCATTGGGTAACCTGAATGGAGAGGGGATAATTTGTATTTTAGTTCCTCTTGATAAATGGTGGGTCAATCTGAGCTAAGCATGGCCATGAATATAACACTCACTCGCAAGAGTTGTCACAAGAATGTTATATATACTTAGTGCATCAGACACAGGTTACTAGAGACAGCAAAGTTCAGTTGTTCTTGCATCACTTTTGATGGGAATCTAGGCATGAAGAAATGTCTTCAATGATGCTTAGAAATAGAACAACCGGGGTGGTGAACGAATCTTTAGAAGTGTGATGGTGTGGGGAAAAGTATAGTAGGTTTAATTTGTAAAGAAGGGGAGTAAATGATGATTGATTTCCTGTAACAAAGCGTCAACAACTACCATGACAACATGCTATCCTGGAAAGTAAAGAACATATGATTAAGTAGTGACAACTTCTCAAACAAAAAGATTTGCATTCATTGATGCTCAACAACTGCAAATATTTTCAACACAATCTCTAAAACACTTAACACAAAAGCTCATGCAAGCGTTCTAATGAAGTATTTATTGCTCCTATTCTCATATGCCAAAGATACACTCAAAGGCTGACAAATATCACTGAACAAGATGGTTGCAATAAGGATTTTAGAATTACATCAAATATTGCAGAGTAAATGCTACAAAACAATATTGAATTAATAACCAAAATGCAACTTACCAAGAACTGATCTAGTGTATTACATATAGAAGTAATAAACACAAAATTGTAGTAGAAATTATAACTCATTAATCAAATTTCAACATACAAGATCCAAAACACAAAACTAGAATCATAAGTAGGCATATGTCATTCAAACTTTCAATTTCTTGACAAGGGGACATGAATTAAATGCCCTCAATGTTCGCCAATGGCTGTACAGTGCAACCACCTTGACACAAAAAGTTGAAAACTCAGTTTATATGTATTCCATATAAGAAAATGGAAACATGCAGAGTTACATTACTTTCTTTCAACTTCTCCTAATAGAAAACTAAAACCCCCTCCTTCATATGAGGACAAGACCCTCATATTTATACAAAATTTGTTACTTCCTCTGATTTTCCCCCCAAAAGCATATGCGAGCAATCCCAAGACGCGGCAATGAACTCCATCTTTGGAAAATATCTTTCAACTGCAAAGATTCTTCAGTTAGCCATCAACCTGATTCTATTTTTTGGTTGCAGATGTGGACATGTGTAAGATATCCTAGTTGTGTTGTCCAATCCTATTTTGTCTTGTTTATCTTTTTGCAATCACTCATGTGCCCAATCACAAATTGTTTGTTCCTTGATGACGTTATTCCAACTAATTTGACACTTGTCTTTTTTAGAAGATATGTTGTGAATAACCATGGATATTTATTTGAATTTGATGCTTGCCTTGAGCAAAACCTTTAATCAAGCCAAAAGAACACTTTTTGACAGACATCATTCCGCCTTTCCCTTTTTTCAAATCCGTGCGAGCATCCAAAATTGATCTCGCATTCAATCCTGATATGATAATTCACACGAACCTTTCCAGAATTCATCTTCCATAAATTCTTACTGATTCTGTTATGAATTTGCAACTCCCTTTGGTTATTACAAGTGAATTTTCTTGTGAAAAAATTAGTGTTGTATCTTTTCTAGCAATGTGGAGATGGAATTGGGAAACATGATTTGAAAGAGCTTTCTTCAGAAGCTCTGCATGCGATCTTCAATCTTTCTAGCCCGAATGAAGCTTTTGTTAGGATGTTCGCAATTGAAGACCAAGCGGAACCCGCAGGACCACTAATTTCCCGCACAGTTCGACTGGCTTTGATGAGGAAACTAGTCAGAATGACTCCCTTCTTCTCGGTGTTCCAAATTTTGTTTCACCATTTGTTTCGCCCTGAAGATTACATAGTTCTCGAGCAATTAAAGAAGCTTTGGACCCATTGCAGGTCAATTATCAATGTGAACACCATTTGTATATCCCTTGCATTCTTTACTGAGGAAGTGACAGAGAACGAAACCCTTTTCGATGTCCATGTAGTGTCTGATGACGACCTGAAGAGGACATATCCTCTCTTTCCCGCAAAATAGCCGCAATAGAACAAAGGCTCACCAATCTTGAAAAGGCTTCAGTGAAATATACTTCTGAGAAAGCTCCTGAAGTGCCGCTACCACCATTGAAGAGATGTAAAAGGGGTCCAATTAATCCGGTAGGTGCATCTAAGCCAGTCTTTGCTGATCAGATTGGTGTACCTGAGCCAGATCCTGCTACGCCAGTTGATGTACCTAGGCCATCCTCAACCTCCAAGACTGTTACTTGGCGGGGTACTAAGGCATACCTCAAAGGAGGGCTTAATCTCCTTGAATGAGTCTCTTCTTATAGGAAAAAGTTGGAATTGATTAAGATTTTAGAAGGCCCAAGGACAAGCATCAAGGATCTTATGGACCTGGGTATGTCTCGCAGCTTAGTAGGAGATATTCAATATGTTTATGGTGCTCAGGACCACAAGGAACTTGAGTATAGGATGAAAAAGATGTTAGATCGTATCCCCGCCTTTGCGGAGGATTTTGTAATTATAAATTGACAATGTACTTAGTTACAAAAACATCCTTTTTGTATATGTATTAAAAGTTATGTGAATTTCAAGGGTTGGGGCCCCTATAGAATCCCCATTTTTTTCCTAGTATACACATATATTCTTTTTCACTTTCTTTGTTAATTCAGCTATTATTTCTCTCAAATGATCATACCTCTAGATGGTAGAGTAATTGTCTTCTCAACAAGATCAATCTTGCATGACTTGGTTACCTGCAACGAGAGTTAGAGGTGAAAATGCTCCATCGCTCGCTTTGCGGCTTTCCCTTGAATTTTTCTCTTCTTTGCGGGTCTTTTGAATATCTTGAATGCCCCATGGCCTCTTCGCTTCTTTGGTGGATCCTTGAGTATCCCATGGATTTTGAAGTCTGCGGAATATTAACCTTTGAAATATTTGGGGAGCATTGAATCAGTGTACATGTCTTTGTCACATAACTGCACTGTCAATTCTTTGTAGAAAGGAGCCCTGCGGTATTAGATCCTTCACCGTTCGACCAATTTTACTTAAAGCACCATCCGCTTAATTCCTTTGCTTCGTGGATTCTGTCCTTAGCCGAATTTCAAATTTTCCGGTTCGAAACCCGCGATACCCTGACTTGCCTTAGCCTATGAGACTGAGTTGATGTTGTGATAGCCAACCGTGCCAAAATCCCGCTTAAGTCCCGAGTTGATTCCTGTTGTTCTGTGGATTGGGAAACAACCCGTAGAACACTAAGTTCTGCACTCTGCAGATGATTAGCTTTGTGTACCGAGGCCTTCTTAGAGCATAATGTCCAAGCCCACTTTATAAGTTGTTTCAAAATTATGGGAGAGGGAAATTTTTGGACAAAAGAACTCTCTGGTGTTATTGAATCCATGTGAAGTAGAGTCTCAAAACATTGGTTCACTCCAATTATAGGTATTGGTTCAAAATGAGTACCAACATCGGCTCCTACTCGGGGATGGGTATCCCCCGTAGGTACCACAAGAACCAAAAACAATTTTTTCACAAAACATAGACCAGGTGCCTAGTTCATTGGGTAAGGAGTCATGGGGAAAAATACACATGGTCTTTTAAATGGATACATAATAGCATGTCATGGGTATAATGACAATGAACGAAAACTTGATCACTGTAGACTAGAGCACAAAAAAGGAAACAACAAAGCAAAACAACACAATTGTACACTGTACAAAAACATACATGACAATTTGATTTAGTCCAAAAAGTGCTCGAGATGTCTACCATTGGCAGGAAACTCTAGCAAGTGTCCCTCCAAGTCTCTTAGGAAGAAACTGTGCTCTCCAATCCTAATGTCGATGGAGTAAGATCCCATCCATAGTGCATTAAATTTTCCATGCTTGCCCTTGTCTTCATGCTTGCTATCCCATAACAGAACCAAGTCTCCAACATGAAAAGTTTTTGGGGTAACCTTTTTATCAAATATTTTCTTGAGCTTCTCCTTGAACTCGACAATCCTTTGATGGGATTCCCTTCTTGCTTCATCCAACTCCATAATCTGATTGATTCTGACTTGATAAGGACTTACTCTCTCCCCATCCTATAATTGCTGCATGAACTGATAAGCAAATAGTTGTAAGTGGAGGGGCAAAAGAGCTTGAACCCCATAAACCAATTCAAAAGGGCTCTTACTAGTATCTCTCTTGGTGGTAACTCTATCTGCCCATAGTGCAAACTTGAGCTGCTCACCCCACTTCCTTTTATTTGTTTCTAATGTTCTCCTTGAGGATTTTGAGTAGGTTTTTGTTGCTTGATTCTGCTTGCCCATTCCTTTGGGGATTGTAGTTTGATGCATAGGCCAAGGTTATGCCTTATTCATGGCACATTGTTGCCAATGGTTTTTGCTTTGAAACTCATGGCATTATCAACAACCAACTTGGTGGGGACCCCAAACCTACAAATTATGTGATTGAGGATGAAGTCTATAACCACTTAATGAGTTGCCTTCTTGGCAGGGATAACTTCAACCCATTTGGTGAAATAATCAGTGGCCACTGATATCCATTTGTGGCTAGCACTTGAGGAATTTGATATCTCTCCTATAAAATCTAATCCCTATTTTTTGAATGGAGCCTCCACTGTAAAAGGTTGTAGGGGTAGGGATCTATAAGCTTTCATTCTACCTAAGAACCATTGGAAAATTTCACATTTTTGAACGAGGAGAACTCCATCCTTAAAAAGGAAGGGCCATCAGTAGCCTACCCACAAGATTTTATGTGCAGTAACACTTCTAGAAAAATGGTCATTGTTATTCATATTTCTCCCCCTGGCAAAATATTGGATCAGCCATGACCCCACACTGAAATAACAAGAGAAACTGCATTAAAACCTTACACAACATGTTGTAGAGGGACTCTACAATGGAGTGACAGACCCTGCAGAAAGATTAAATGACCCGATCCAAGAAGAAAGAGAAGAAATGGCTCTGTCGAGAGAATATTTACCTTAAATTCATCAAACATATTACAGGTGAGCTCATAAATGAAGTAGGAGGGTCGAGGAAGAAGGAGAAAGTGTCAAAGAAGCTAGAAGCTCAAAAGAGAAGGAAAAACAAAGGTTTGAAGTCTTTGGGCTCTGAAATGGTTCATAATGAGTCCAAAAATTGACTAAGTATGGAGGAGATAGCAGACGATGCCAAGTGTCTTAATGGCGCATCTCCAAAGATTAAATCCAAAAAGAGAGGCTCAAACAAGTGCCTAAGGCTCCACGTGTCCCCAGGCCTAAAAGGTTACGGAGGTAGAGTCAAAGCATCAAAGTCAAAAGGTAGAAAAAGTAGGCCTCTAAAAAGGATAAGTATAGAAATGTTAGTGGAAGTTGACCACGCATCAGCTTGGCGCATCTCCAAAAGTTAGTCCAAAGGAAGAGACCCAAATAAATTCACAAGATCACCATGTAGTCCAAGGTCTGAAAATGTAAGAGGGGTCGTTGAAAATTATAAGAGCCCACAGAGGTTTCCACGTGTTCGACTTGATGCTCCTCTAGAGGGAAAAATCCTAAGCGGGTTTCCAAGTGAGCGCAAAGCCTCCACCGCATCCAATTTAAAAAAAGGGGACAGAGTCAGGTTGAATAGTCAATACATTGTGATAGGCCGACGGAGAGTGCCAAGTGTCCAAATGGCACTAGTTCAAGAGTAGAATTGAAGGGAGGTTTCCAAGCAAGCGCCAAGCCACCGTGTGTCCCCGGTCAGATATATAACCCCACCGAGCAAAGGACTTAGGCAAAAAACATAAGGAAATCAAGCAGGTCAAGAAGAAGCCATGTGTTGACCCGAAACTCCTTTAAAATAAAATATAGAGGCTGCCCTCAGACATGCGCCAGCCCTCCACGTGTCTAGTTTCAAAAGGGGGCCCATTTTCAAACTGGTTTTCCCACTTTTTTGTATGGACCTGATCCAAATTTTAAATGGGCATATCTTTCGACTCGGGGCTCAAAATCCAACAAATCTGGCACCATTGGAAAGATCTCGGCCTCGTCTATGCCATGGAGATCTAAAAATTTAAGTTTGGAGAGGTTAGGTGGGAGAAAAATAGAGAAACATCTTTGGGCCATTAATGTAGGATCTATTTTTCCTCAACAACCAGATCGGATTCGATCTGATCCGCCGTTTCCTCCTCCTTTGAGGCACTGAACAAGAAATTGATGCAGTCAAGATAGATTTGGGGCATATTTTGTAGGAGGCATTGATGATAGTGGTTGAACTTCAAACTATTTTTCCCCTCTTCTCTCTCTTTCTCCCTTTTTGTGTTGAATCTATAAAAGCAGGGTCAGGACCCATTGTAAAGGGTTGGACATTATTCTGTTTTGTAGGCTCCCCTTTTCTTCTGGAAAAGGAATTCATGGAGTTTTCAGACCTTCCATTAGATTGTAACACATTTTCTACCTTATGGCCATTTGTAATGCATTGTATCGATCTGCAGAGTAATAAAACATGTTTGTGATTGATTTTAGATCCTTTCTTGTCTCCATTTCTCTCATCTGGTCTTCCATTACAAATATGGTTATTTGTGCTTGATTATTATATGCATTTTGTTGGTTTGTGTCTATCAACAAAACTAATATTCATCATTCCTTCGGTGTATCACCTTATAGCTTAGTTTTGATTTCTTTTATTCCTTTTATCCCTGTCTCCTTGGTAAAACTTAGATTAGGTTTAGGAATAGGTCCTTTGCAAGTTTTCATGCATGCACCTAAACAAAGGAATAGGAACCAACCTTTAATCTGGAGAGTTTTCCCATTTGCAAAGTCCCACATTTTGGGGAAAACTCAATGTTATGCAGATCACACCAAATGACTCTACCTTAGAAAAGTAGATCTGAAAACTCATTTGGGGGTGTTGTGATTTTACACTAACAATTTTGGCATGCCCGGTGGGACAAAGAAGTTTCCATATTTATTACAGTAAGTTTGATGTGCACTTGCTGTGATTCTAACTTTTAAGAAGTTTTAAAACTATGCATTTGGCAACTCCAAAAGAGACAAATCCACTGGTTTCAGCAGTCCGAGCTTGCCAAGTTCATGAGAAGAATACAAACAAGGTCAAGAACCAGAGAGGAGGGACAATTTTTACACCTACACTTGTCTCCAGATAGAAGGAGAAGAGGGAGAAGAGCCTAGAGGTATCTATCTCCACCAAACAGAAGCCTTATCAACACCTCCTCCTAGTAGGTCATTCTTTCAATCAAGAAGGGTGCTCAGGCTAATCAGGATGGCATAGCCAAATCCTTATGTCAATTTCACTCATAGCAGCCCCACTCACTCTGAATGCACAAAATCCAGTCCCAGTGGTAGCATTAAAGAGCATCCCATATTTCACTGGAGAAAACTAGACTTCTCTCGGTGACCACGTTCAAGATATTGCAAATGTCTGTACAATCCATGAGATCATTGAGATGGACATTGTAGTCAAGTTGCTAGCCTCTTCACTCAAGGGTAAAGCCTCATAATGGTTCAGGAGCCTAGAAGCGGGCTCTATTCAAACTTGGGATCATCTGTGCAGAGCTCTTCACAAATAGTTTGGAGAAAAGGGAGATAACCTATCCTTGTTGGAGCAACTGACAATAATCAAGAGAGCTCTGAATGAGCAGTTGATGGATTTCAACCTCAGATTTCAAAGGACCTGGAACATGATTCTGGTGGCAGTGAAGCCCATAGAAGAAGGTTCCTTCTTATACTTTCTTAGAGCTTTAAATTCTGATATTGCTTTAATAATTCAATTAATGGGAGGCACCACTCTACCTGTAGCCTATAGCCTCTCTATAAGAGCTGAAAATTATTTAATTCAGGATGGAAAGCTTGCTCCTAGGCCCTCCATGCCTCTATACCCCAAATTAGGAAACCCAAGTACCATCCAGACACCCACATTAGCTCCTATACCTACTCCTAGGAATCAAAGTTCAGATGAAGCCTCCACCTCATCCTCTAACACCTCAAAATAACTTCAAGAGGTCATGAAACAACTTCAGAACCTAGGGAATGAGTTAGTAACTATCAAGAGGTAACATGCTCATAAGTTCTAGGCCATATCAAGCCTCAAGCTCAGCATCAGGCTTGACCTCCATATAAGTAAAATAGACCATCAACTTAGACTATAAATCAGATTCAAAACCAAGGACAACCTCAAGCTGGTAGACCTTTTAGTTCATATGATCCAAATAAAGGCTCAACATCAAGGGCATTTGTTCCTGTACAAAACAACATGGCACAAGAATATGATTGGTTCTTCCCATGCAATCAGCCACATACTCAATCAATGTGCTTCAATGGTGCACTAACTCAGGCCTTGATGGTATATACTGGTGGTGTGTCACAATAATCTAGTCAAGAAGAAAACCAGCAGCAAGGAGCTCAGCAAGAGACACCTCCAAGTGAAACTATGCTTGTCAATTGGCAAGCTGAAGACTTCTGTGGAATGAATCATCTCCCTTCTCAAAGTGTAGCTGCCAATACATGGTCCAAAAGGAGAAATATTGGAGAAGGACAATCACCAAAATTAGGAAACCTTCAACCTTCCATTACCCCACAAGGTTTTAGTACCCCTAACATGCAGAGCCATTCCAAACCACCTTCTAAATCCACTCAGGCACCAGTTGTAACAACCCATGTGCAAGAGAAAAATGTGCCAGGAAAGGGGCAACAGAAGGATAGCTCATTTAATATCATTGAGAAAATGAAGAATACAAGTGTGAACATTTCACTATGGGAGTCACTGGCCATCCCAGGATAGAGGGATCTGTTGTAGACTGCTATGGCCAATTGGTCAAGCTCAAATCAACCCCCCAGCTAGCAAGAGAAAGTTTGCTTACCAATGTGGCTCAACCTGAGAGAAACCATGGAGAACAATGAGGTAAGAACCTGAGGCCTCCTCTATTCTATGTTTCATTAATCATTGGGGAAAAATTGGTGCATAATTGTATGATTTATTTGGGGGCAAGTAGTTCTGTAATGCCGAAACAAATAGTTGATCAACTGGGTCTTTAATATGAATTCATCTCGAGAGGGGTAGTGCAATTGGATGGGACATCAGTGACAATTGTTGGAGTCATCAAGGGTTTAACCTCACACTACATGCCTGCCCCAATGTGACTGTATTACATAGAACATATCAGTCATAGACTTGCCACCACATTTTGCATTGTGTTTGTCCAGGGACTTCACTGCCAAAATTGGAGGTTATTTGTCTACTGATTGGTCACATATGCTTTTCAGAACAAGGTATGGAGCCAAAGCCACAATTAGATCTGAGCCCATTTTTGATTATCATATTGAGTCTTATGTGCCTAGCCCAATCAATGCCAATTGTTCAACTTTTGACCAGGAGGACCTCCTAAGCACTTGTGAAGCTAATACTAAGGTGGAGTATCCCAGACTTGACTCTCAACGAATGGGCCAACAAAATACATGCTTTTGACCCCTATAAGGAGATGGAAGAAGCTAAGCTAGGAGTCTACTGTCTACATGAGGAGAATCATCCTCTTCCTAACATCATTAAGCCAGAACATAAAGATAACAATAAAGTATGGCAATTGTTCTTTGATGGCTCGAGGAGTAGACAAGGAGCTTAGAGGTGGTGAAATGTTGGTTTCACCACAAGGCATCAAGTATTATTCAGCCTTCAGATTTTAGTTTTCCTGCTCAAATAACACTTGCCGAATATGAGGCTTTGGTCTAGGGTCTTCATTGGGCAAGGAAACGAGGAATCAAGAACTTGCAAGTTTTTGGTGATAGTGAACTAGTTTCCAATCAAGTCAGAGGACTTAATGCTATCAAAAACAACCTGCTCAAAGGTTACAAGAATAGGGTATGGGATCTCATGGAGGATTTCGAAGCCTTCAACATTGTGTCCATACCCCGGAAGGAGAATGAAGCTGGCTGATAGGCTTGCAGCAGTTGGAGCAACATTTGATGTGGTTGATAGCATCAAAAGAGACAAAGGACAGCCACATATCCATGTGGTTGTGAGGCTAGAAGTGCCAGATAACAACATTTACTAGGAGGTGTTTTATAATGATCAACAAATCATAAATTTCTTCTAAGAAGATGCTAAATTCTTACCCAAGAATCAAGATAGATTAGAGTAGCAATATGGAGATCAAGTAGTATAGCTTTGTACAAACAAGCTTCCCAAAGGTTTGGTGACATTGGAATCTATCTTTAATCCTAATGATCGGTTTCGAAAAGACAAGGCTAACATACAGATCAAAGGAGAAGATTCAGAGTCAATCCAAATTGGAGAAGGCAAAACACATCAAATCAACAAAGTGGTCACTAAGAAAGAAAGGTATGAATTCATGCAACTTTTCCAAGAGTTTCCAGATTCATTTTCTTGGAGCTATGAAGAACTAAGAGGGTTCAATCCGAAGCTAGCACAACACACAATCAAACTAGATAAAGATGCTAAGCCCATCAGGAAAAAGCAGAGATTAGTCAATCCACATATTGAGCCTTTGATGAAGAAAGAGCTAAAAAAATAATAGAGGCAAGTATTATATTTCTAATCAAACACTCAAGCTAGTTTACAAACTTGGTCCCAGTCAGGAAGAAGAACGGAGAGATTAGGTTTTGTGTAGACTTCCAAGACTTGAACAGAGCATCACTAAAGGACCACTACCCACTCCCCTCAATGGAGCAAATTTTACAAGTAGTATCTGGATCAGAGATTCTCTCTCCTAGATGGCTACTCAGGGTACAACTAGATAATGGTGAAAGAAGAGGATCAATTCAAAACAGCTTTCACCACCAAATGGGGCACCTATGCTTACAGAAAAATGCCATTTGGATTGTCTAATGCTAGAGCCACTTTCTAAAGGGTAATGGATATGGGATTTAAAGGGTTGATCAACAAAATAGTATTGATCTATCTGGATGACATTACCACGTTCTCAAAAAATGCAAAAGAGCACCTTTTTCACCTAAGATAGGTGTTTCAAAGGTGTAGGAGATTTGGGGTTTCATTGAACCCTAGGAAATGTATATTCTTGGCCCATGAGGCAAGAATCTAGGTAATATTGTGTCAAACAAAGGTTTGGAAATTGACCCAGAGAGAGTTAAAGGAATAAGAGCATTACCATTATCAAGCCATAAGAAGGATCTTCAAATCTTCTTAGGAAAGATCAATTTTGTCCATAGGTTTGTAACGAATTTTTCCACCCTTGACAAGTCAATAATGTTGATGTTGAAGAAAATCTTAGCATTTAGGTGGACAGTTGAAGGAAGAGCAAGTTTAAAGGCTATTAAAGAAGCTATATCACAATCCCCAACTCTCGTGGAATCTAGATTTTTCTAAGAACTTCATACTATATGCCTTTGGTGGTAGTGACACTATTTCTACAATCTTAGTAAAGTAGAACAAAGAGGGTACAGAGAAACCAATTGCCTTCTTCAGCCTAAGGTCTGGAAGATTATGAAGTGAGGGTACTCCATCGAGAAGTATGTCCTTGTAGTAATCAGAAGGGTTAAAGAAGTTTAAGCATCTGGTTTCAAACAATAAAATCGAATTGTTAGTCTCCTATGCAGGGAGTTAAAGAATTCCTTCTCAGTAAGGATCTGAATAAAAAATGTGTAGGATGGATCACTCGTGTCATGGAATATGAAATCAAGATCAAGGTGACTAATCCGGGTCCATGGGAAGGGATTGTGTGAATAATTGGCCTTGGAGTCAACAAGATGAAGCAAGCAATGAAAATGAAGTTGTTTTTGTGCTACAAAATAGTCCAGAGAAAGAAAATGATGATATGCCCAATCCTTGCTAGACTCAGGTTATTTATGTTCTTCCTACAAATATGCCTATTCCCTCATGAAATGAAGTAAAGCCAAACAGGAGACACTTCAGAGTACAAGCCATCCCATATTGTGCTTATTGATGGTGTCTGGTTCAAAAGGGACATCAATGGAATTCTGTTAAAATGCATTGGGACAAATCAGATTGAAATATTGTTATAGAAGTTATCATCCACATCACCTAGGTGAGTCATCTCGCCTTGCGAGAGTCATAGGTCTTAGGAAGTCAAATGACAAGTGTCAGATTCTGTCATAGAATCTGACATTGTCATTTGCGTCAATGCGTCATAGGAGTTACATTCCTTATTTGGAATTGTAACTCCTCTTCTAGTGGCGTCATATGCGTCAGTCAACGTCATATGCGTCAGTGGCGTCATTGAGTTCTTTCCATGTTTAGGCATGGGGGTTACACAGCACCCCTATTTGTACTTCCTATTTTTCGATCTATGAGTATGAGCAGACCCATTCTTCTTACTTGCAATCTTCTTTCCATTGTTTCGAATCTTGCGTATTGCGTTGGCTTGACGTTACCATCGGAGTGCAACTTCGTTGTGGTGCATCACTTTTCGACATCGGTTCTCGCGAATCCCTCTTTCATGGTATCAGAGCTGGTTTCGGTAAACGTGCACTCTTCGTTTCTCAGTTGTTTATTACTTCTGGTTTCTTCTCATTTCCTCGTGTGCAAGTTTTTTTTTCGATTATCATTTTGGAATTATTGCTCACCTCGTATTGAGGTTTCAGCAGTTGCAAGTTAAGGTATTTGGTTGGTTTGCTTATCAGCTGAGTTCGTATTTGGATATTTCTAGATCTTTGTGGCTGTTGTTTCTGGGTTGTTTGTGTGTTTCTTGCTGGTTGTGTTCAGATTCAGCGCCTGCAGGGTAAAAGAAGAGCTCATTTTTTGGCGTGGACCTGTGATTACTGGTTGGGATCGTTGTTTTTTCTTCACCGGTGTATACTCAGACTATTCCGAGCTTTTTCCTCATCGCTGTGGTTCCTTGTTGTCTCGAAGTTACCTCTGCCTTGGTCTCAAACATTTTTTTGCGAGCCTGAAAACCTCTGTTTTTGGGGTCTCTTTTTGCAAAGCCTGCTCAAAACTCTCTCACGTTTTTTGCAAACCTCTCACGTTTTTTGCTTCCTTTCACAGTCTCTCATTTTTTTTGCACTGTTTTTTCCTCTTCTCATGGCTTTCCTTCAGGTGTTTTCTCTCCCTCAGGCGTTTTCTCCCTGTTCCAGGCATGTTTTTTTGAACCATTTTTCTTCTCAGGCATTTTTCTATCCCTGGCTGCATTTTCAACTGGGTTTTTTTTAACTGTCCTAAGGGTTTTTTCTCCTTTCCTGTGTTTTTGCACGCTGTACTGGCATTTTTTTGGACTGTTAAGGCATTTTTTTGGGCTGTTAAGGCATTTTTTCCTGTTAGCTGGTGTTTTTTGGACTGTTGCTGGCATTTTTTACAGTGGACAGTCACTGCATTATCTATTTTTACTTGCCTTTCATCCCCACGTGGCTTTCTCAGTCCGCTGCCAGGGAATCTCTCTAAAAATACGTTTTTTTATTCACTTTTCTTAAAAAAAACGTGTTTGCATTCTTTTTATCTTATCACTCTTCTAAAAAACGTGTTGTTTCATTATTTTTAAAAGGTATAAGGTAAAAACATTACATTTTATTGGCATTGTAAGTTTTTTGGCTTGTTTTATTAACCTTCCGTCGAGTGCCGAAGACGAAGGGTGAGGTCCGGGATTGGCAGGTGGCTAATCCCCCCTCGCAATACAAACAAACCCTATCTCAAATTCCATGCCATTTCCAATGGGCATACATACGACACCTTTTGCATGCGTTTAGGGCACTTTTTTAATCCGTTTGCAGGCTTATTGGCTTTTTCTCATCAGTTGCGGGAATTGGTTTTTGCTATAACTTTTGACTCGTTGCTCGGTTTTGAGCACTTCTTTAGTCAAAGTTGCATGTTTTTTCACACTCTAGATGATGGGATCATTAGTTTTGTAAATGCACTAATTTTATAAAGTGCCGCATTCTGGGGGGTGTCTTTGTATTGCTTAATTCAGCTCATTTTTTCTTGAGCTTTGTTCTATTCCTTTTTTTTGTGGACTTGTGAGCGCGTCCGCCACAGTCTTACGACAAAGGGATTCTTTTGTGTGACGTGAGATGCTATTTCTCACAAAGCTCTTTCTTCCCCCTCTTGCTTCTCTCTTTCTTGTGCTTGCTTGCAGTGTCGATCTGTTGCGCCCTACGAACCTTGATTGTTGTCTCCACCATTGCGCGTTATTACGCTAATTGCAAGGTGAGTGACAAACTGGTTCTCGGAACACAGTCGCATCTGGTTGTAATCAACGCACTGAATTATAAAGTGCCACAAAAGGGGGGGTTAATCTTGTGTTCCTTGGAGGCTCCTCTCGTCATGGACATTGAATTTCATCGCTCCGTTGTTCAACTAGGACCAGGAAACTACCTACAATGGAAGAGTGGGATACTCGATCATTGTATTATGTATAATTTGTTACCACATCTTCTTGGGTTGGCACCTGAACCTATTGACCGCATTCATCACCAAAATTGGTTGAACGAGAATGATATGACATACGGGCTTCTTTGTCTTACTATACCGGAGGACCTTCAACGTCGATTAGAATTCACCGAGTCTGCGCACAGAGCTTGGATCTTCATTCAAAATTTTCATGGAGATTTTGATCCTCCTTCATCTGGTTATGGATCTTCTGATGATCTTGCATCCATGGAGGAAAGTGAGTTCACTGATACTTTTTCTTATGAAGGGCCACCCACACATATTTCTGTGCATGCTCCTTCAGAACTTAGTATTGCTCCTATCATAGTTTCTAGTGACTCTCCTCCACAAGACTCTTCGGTTGAATTCTCACTTGCACACCATGCTGCCTTGGATCTCAGGTTTTCCCCATCATGAGCATCTACTGATTCAGTTGATTCTAGCCTGGAGATTCTTCCATCCCCTGTTGCTTCCAGAGACTTCGAGATTGCTTCTTCAAAGGGTTCTTATAATCCTCCACAACAGGACATTGATTTCCTTGACTCAGACTTGGATGATATGCTCGAGGATACCGACATCACAGTGCAGCATCTTCTTCAACCTACTGCCTCTTCCGAGATCAGAGTTGCCATCCCACCAGCTTCCACTGACTCTCCACCTCAGCAGGTTCATTTGCCCCTTCAGGGCTCTCTTGATGATATATCTATATTTGCAGACTCTCACCTTATGGAGATTGACAGGATTGTCACCGCTTCTCTTGATATATTATCTCCTTCTCATATTGGGCCACCTTCCGGCACTCTCCATGTTCCTCCTCCTTCTGATCACAGACCTTTGGTCCCTTCAGATTCATTAGGAGTCCATCAGAAATCATCTTCTGGGGGAGCTGGATAGCGCTCCTTTTTTTTCTCTTCTCCTCTTCTTCTTTCCAGAAAGATGTTGTTTGTACATGGGCACCTTATCAGGCCTTTAGTTGCCGGGGCCCATTGACACATCTTTCTTAGTTGTCTAGGGGAGTCTTCTTTTTCTGTTCTGGCTTACCTTGACCTCTTCCTCGGCTTCGATGAAGGGGGGTGTTGGTGTGTGTGACTGTCCAGTCATCGTCCACATCACCTAGGTGAGTCATCTCGCCTTGCGAGAGTCATAGGTCTTAGGAAGTCAAATGACAAGTGTCAGATTCTGTCATAGAATCTGACATTGTCATTTGCGTCAATGCGTCATAGGAGTTACATTCCTTATTTGGAATTGTAACTCCTCTTCTAGTGGCATCATATGCGTCAGTCAACGTCATATGCGTCAGTGGCGTCATTGAGTTTCTTTCCATGTTTAGGCATGGGGGTTACACAGCACCCCTATTTGTACTTCCTATTTTTCGATCTATGAGTATGAGCAGACCCATTCTTCTTACTTGCAATCTTCTTTCCATTGTTTCGAATCTTGCGTATTGCGTTGGCTTGACGTTACCATCGGAGTGCAACTTCGTTGTGGTGCATCACTTTTCGACATCGGTTCTCAAACTATTATAGAAAAGGTAATGGCTAAGCTGATTCCACAAACAAGAACTTGTTAAGGATTGTCAGAAGAACTCTTGATGAAAATCAGAAAAATTGGCACACAAAACTCAAATCAGCCTTATGGGCTAATAGGACAACACCTAAGAGGTCTACAGGTAGCTCTCCATTCAAACTTGTCTATGGGAAAGAGGCAGTGTTGCTTATATCACTTGAGTTGCCAGCATTGGAACTCATGAAAAAGCTAGAGATGTCTAAGTTTGAGACAATGGAGGACATGTATGCAAAATTGATGGAATTGGAAGAAACTAGAGAGCATGCACTTTGAACAATGGAGAAGGATCAGGTCTCAATCAATATATGCTTTGATAAGAAAGAAAAAACAAGGAGACCTAGTTTTGAAATGGGATGTAGATCGGGAAAAACTAGGAAGGAATTCCAAGTTTGATGTCATTTGGAGTGATCCCTACATGGTCATAAGATGTAAAAGTAGAAATGATTTCCAATTAGCTGCATTGGATGGTGAAGAGATGTAGATTCCAGTAATGGAATTTATCTTAAACATTGCTACTAGAAGAAAAAGTTCTCACCTTGTACATACTAGTTGAATTTCTCATTCCTCTAAGTACTTGTGCACATTGCCTTGTTATAGTTTAGGTTGTTTTTTTTCCTAAGTGCTTTGCACACTCTACATGTTCTACTTGGATCATGTATGATTTAAAACTTTGTACATAGTTGTTTGGTGCTCTTTTGTTACCCTTGCACAGTCCATTCAGGGACAGATGAAAGCCCCAGGTTAAAGTAATTTTTCTACTCTCAGAAATAATCGTTTCGAGATTTCTTATGAAAATTGAGAATATAAATGGCCGGGCTCATGGATCAAAGGAAGGATTAGTATCAAACCATCATTCTTGATTCCATGCCCAATGGATACAATAAGGCAACTAGTCTTTTCATATAACAAGAAGATATCCCCGTGAGTCACCAAATTGTAATCCATATTTCTCCCCTAGTAAAATATTGTATCAGCCACGACCCTACATAGAAAGAACTAGAGAAACTACATTCAAACCTTACAAATAGGTTGTAGAGGGACTCTACAATGGGGTGGCAGATCCTATGAAATATTAAACGACCCTCTATAAGAAGAAAGAGAAGAAATGGATTTTTTGAGTGAATATGTGCCTTAAATTCATCAAACAGATTACAGACGGGATCGGAAATGAAGTATCAGGGTCGAGGAAGAAGGAGACAGTGTCAACGCAGCCAAAATCTAAAAAGAGAAGAAACGACGAAGGTCCTAAGTCTTCAGGCTCTGAAATGGTTCAAAATGAGTGTAAAAATTGACTAAGTATGGAGGAGATAGCGGGCGCTGCCAAGTGTCTTAATGACGCACCTCCAAAGACTAAATCCAAAGGGGCAGACCCAAATGAGCACCAAGCTTCCACACGTCTAGAGCCCCAAAAATTTTCACTGGCCGCTGAAAAGTCTTCGACTTAGTGAACGATGTAAAGTGTCCAAACGACGCATCTTCAAAGTTAAATCCAAAAAGAGAGGCTTGAACAAGCCCCAAGGCTCCACATGTCCTAGGCCCGAAATAGAGGCAGAGTCAACGCATGAAAGTCAAAAGGTAGAAAAAGTGGACCTCAAAAATGGCTAAGTATATAAATGTTAGTGGACTATGCCACGCATAAGCTTAGCGCATCTCCAAAAATTAGTTCAAAGGAAGAGACCCAAATGAGTGCAAGCTCGCCACGTATTCCAAGGTCTAAAAAGGTAAGAGGGGCCATTGAAAAGTTTAAGAGCCCATGGAGGTTTCCACATGTCGAGCCAATGCTCCTCCAGAGGCAAAATCCTAAGCGGGTTTCCAAATGAGCGTGGAGCCTCCACACATCCAATTTCAAAAAGGGACAAAGTTGAGTTGAATAGTCAATGCATTTTGACAGGCTGACAGAGAGTGTGAAGTGTCCAAATGGTGCTAGTTCAAGAGTATAATTGAAGGGAGGTTTCCAAGCAAGCGTCAGGCTGTCGCATGTCCCTGATCAAATATATGACCCCGCCGAGTAAAGGACTTAGGAAAAAAACATAAGGAAATCAAGCAGGTCGTGGAAGAAGCCATGTGTCAACCATACGCTCCTTCAAAAACAAAATACAGAGGCTACCCTCAGACATGTGCCAGCTCTCCACTTGTCCATTTTCAAAAGGGGGTCCGTTTTTGAACTAGTTTTCCCGTTATTTTGTACAGACCTGATCTAAATTTCAAATGGGCATATCTTTTGACTCGGGGATCAAAATCCAACAAATCTAACACCGTTGGAAAGATCTCGGCCCTTTCTATTCCATGGAGATCTAAAAATTTAAGTTTGGAGAGGTTAGGTGGGAGAAAATTGGAGAAAATAGTCTTCGAGACGTTAATGCAGGATCTATTTTTCCTCAATAACCAGATCAGATTCGATCTGATTCACTGTTTCCTCCTCCTTCGAGGCACTGAACAAGAAATTGATGTAGTCAAGAAACATTTGGGGCGGATGTTGTAGGAGGCATTGATGATAGTGGTTGAATTTCAAACTAGTTTTTCCCACCTCTCTCTCTTTCTTCCCTCTGTGTTGAATCTATAAAAGCATGGTCAGGACTCATTATAAAGGGTTGGACATTCTTCAATTTTACACACTCTTGAGAAGAGGGACAATTTGTCCACCTGCACTTGTCTCTAGATAGAAGGAGAAAGGGGAGAAGAGCCCAAAGATCTCCATCTCCACCAAGCATAGCCTTATCAACACCTCCTCCTAGTAGGTCGTTCTTTCAATCAAGAAGGGTGCTCAGGCTGATCGGGAAGTCAAATCCTTATGTCAATTTCACTGGAACCAGACTACTCGCCCTAAATGTACAAAATCCAGCCCCGGTGGTAGCATTAAAGAGCATCCCATATTTCACTGAAGAAAACCAGACTTCTCCTGGTGACCTCATTCAAGACATTGCAAATGTTTTTACAATCCATGAGATCACTGAGATGGAAATTATAGTCAAGTTGCTAGCCTCTTCACTCAAGGGTAAAGCCTCACAATTATTTAGGAGCCTAGAAATAGGATCTATTCAAACTTAGGACTATATTTGCAGAGCTCTTCATGACCAGTTTAGAGAAGAGGGAGATAACATATCCTTGTTGGAGAAACTGAAAACAATCAAGAGAGCTTTAAATGATCAGTTGATGGATTTAAACCTCAAATTTCAAAGGACCTAGGAAAGGATTCTGGCAACAGTGAATCCCACAGAAGAAGGTTACTTCTTATACTTTCTTAGATCTTTAAATTCTAATATTTATTTAATAATTCAATCAATGGGAGGCACCACTCTACCTGCAACCTATAGCCTCTCTATAAGAGCTGAATTTTTTTTAATTCGGGCTGGCAAGCTTGCTTCTAGGCCCTCTATGCCTCTATACCCTGAATTAGGAAACCCAAGTACTAGCCAAACACCCACATTATCTCCTATAACTACTCCTAGGAATCAAATTTCAGCCAAAGCCTCCATCTCATCATCTAACACCTCAAAATAACTTCAAGAGGTCATGAAATAGCTTCAGAACCTAGGGAATGAGTTAGTAACTATCAAGAGGAAACAAGCTCAGAGTTCTAGGCCATATTAGCCTTAGGCTCAGTATCAGGCTAGACCCCTATATCAACAAAACAAACCACCAGCTCAGATTGTAAATCAGAGTCAAAACCAAGGATAACCTCAAGCTGGTAAACCTTTTAGGTCATATGATCTAAATACATCTTCAACATCGAGGGTATTGGTTCCAGCACAAAAAAAATTGGCACAAGAATATGATTTGTGTTTCCCATGCAATTAACCACATAATCAATCAACGTGCTTTAATGGTGCACTAAACCAGGCCTTGATGGTGCAAACCAATGGTGTGTCACAAGAGTCTAGTCAAGAAGAAAATTAGTAGCAAGGAGCTCAGCAAGAGACACCTCCAAGTGAAACTATGTTTGTCAATTGACAAGCTGAAGACTTCTGTGGAATGAATCAGTTCCCTTCTTAAAGTGTAGCTACCAATACATGGTCCAAAAGGAGAAATATTGGAGAAGGACAATCACCAAACTCAAGTAACCTTCAACCTTCCATTACTCCACAAGGTTTTGGTACTCCAAATGTAACTCCCAACATGCAGAGCCATTCCAAACCACCTTCCAAATCCACTCTGGCACTGGTTGTAACAACCCATGTGCAAGAGGAAAATGTGCCAAGAAAGGGGCAGTAGAAGGATAGCTCATTTAATATCATTGAGAAAATGAAGAAGACAAGTGTGAATATTTCACTATGGGAGTCACTAGCCATTCCAAGACAGAGGGACATGTTATAGACTGCTATGGCCAATTGGTCAAGCTCAAATCAACCCCCTAACCAACAAGAGAAAGTGTTTACCAATACAACTTAACGTGAAGGAAAACACGGAGAACAATAAGGTAAGAACCCAAGGCCTCTTCCATTCTATTTTCATTAATCATTCAAGAAAATTGGTGCATAATTGCATGATTGACTAGGGGGCAAGTATTTCTGTAATGCCCAAAAAAATAGTTGATCAAATGGGTCTCTAGTATGAAGTCATCTCTAGAGGGGTAGTACAATTGGATGGGACAACAATGAAAACTGTTGGAGTCATCAAAAATTTAAGCCTCACACTGCATGCTTGCCCCAATGTGACTGTATTACAGAACATATCAACCATAAACTTGCCACCACATTTTGTATTGTGTTTGTCTAGGGACTTCACTACCAAAACTAGAGGCTATTTATCTACTAACTAGTCGCATATGCTTTTTGGAACAAGGTATGGAGCTAAGGCCATAATCAAATCTAAACCCATTGTGGATTACCACCTTGATTCTTATGTGCCTAGCCCAATGAATGAAAACTATTCAACTTTTGATCAGGAGGACCTCCTAAACACTTATAAAGTAGATATCAAGGTGGGGTGTATCCCAAACTTGACTCTCGATGAATGGGAAAACAAAAGACATACTTTTGATTCCTATAAGGAGATGGAAGAATCTGAGCTAGGAGTCTACTATTTACACGAGGAGAATCATCTTCTTCTTGACATCATTAAGCCAGAACACAAAGATGACAATGAAGTATGACAATTGTTATTTGATGGCTCAAGAAGTAGGCAAGGAGCCGGAGGAGGAGCTATGATTATGTCACCCCAAGGCATGAAATACTACTCAGCTTTCTATTTCCAATTTTCCTGTTCAAACAACACAGCAGAATATGAGGCTTTGGTTCATGGATTGCATTGGGAAAGAAAATGAGGAATAAAGAACTTGCAAGTGCTTGGTGACAGTGAACTAGTTGTTAATCAAGTCAGAGGATAAAATTTTGTCAAGAATGACCTGCTCAAGAGCTACAAGAATAAGGTATGGGATATAATTAAGGATTTCAAAGCCTTCAACATTGTGTCCATACCTAGGAAGGAGAATAAAGTTGCTGATAGGCTTGCATCAATTGGAGAAACATTTTATGTGGTTGAAAACATCAAGAGGGATAAAGGATAGTCGCATATCTATGTGATTGTGAGGCCAGTAGTGCCAGATAACAACACATGTTGATAGGTGTTTGATAATGATTAGCAGATCATCAATTTCTTGCAAGAGGAAGCTGAATTTTTGGATAGGAATCAAGAAAAATTAGAGCAGAAATATGGAGATCAAGTAGTGTAGCTACGTATAAACAAGCTTCCCAAATGTTTGGTGAGATTGGAATATATCTTCAATTCTAATGATCAGTTTCGAAAAGAGAAGGCTAATACATAGATCAAAAGAGAAGATTCAAATTCAATTCTAGTTGGAGAAGGAAAAACACTTCAAATTGGCAAAGTGGCCACTAAGAAAGAAAGGTATGAATTCATGCAACTTTGCCAATAGTTTCCAGATGTATTTTCTTGGAGCTATGAAGACCTAAGAGGGTTCAATCTGAAGATAGCACAACACACAATTGAACTAGATCTAGGTGCTAAGCCCATTAGGAAAAAGAAGAGACCAGTCAATCCACACATTTAACCTCTAATGAAGATAGAGCTAAACAAGCTAATAGAGGAAAGTATTATATTTCCAATCAAACACTCAAGTTGGGTTGCAAATTTGGTCCCCATCAGGAAGAATAATGGAGAGATTAGGTTGTGTGTAGACTTTCGAGACTTGAATAGAGCATCCCTCAAAGACCACTATCCACTCCCCTCAATGGAGCATATTTTACAAGTGGTGTTTAGATCAGAGATATTCTCCCTCCTAGATGGTTACTTAGGGTATAACCAAATAATGGTGAAAGAAGATGATCAGTTCAAAACAGCTTTCACCACCAAATGGGGAACCTATGCCTACAGAAAAATGCCATTTGAATTATCTAATGCTAGAGCCACTTTCCAAAGGGAAATGGATATGGTATTCAAAGGGTTGATCAACAAAATAGTACTAATATATCTGGATGACATCACTGTGTTCTCCAAAAATGTATCGGATCACCTTTTTCACCCAAGATAGCTATTTCAGATACGTAGGAGATTCGGGGTATCATTGAACCCTAAAAAATGTATATTTTTGGCCCATGAGGGTAGGCTTCTAATCCATATTGTGTCAAAGGATGGTTTGGCAATTGACTCAGAGGGGGTTGAAGCAATAAAATAATTTCCATTACTAAGCCATAAGAAATCTCTTCAAAGTTTCTTAGGAAAGATCAATTTCATCTGTAGGTTTGTACCAGTCTTTGCTACCCTTGTCAAGTCAATAACATTGATGTTGAAGAAGAATTTGGCATTTAGGTGGAAAAATGAAGGAAGAAAAATATTTGAGGCCATCAAAAAAGCTATATCACAAGCCCCAAATCTCGTGAATCCAAACTTCTCTAAGGACTTCGTACTATATGCCTTTGGTGGCAGTGACACAATTTCTATAATCTTTGTACAACAAAACAAAGAGGGTACAGAGCAGCCAATTGCCTTCTTCAGCCAAGGTCTAGAAGATTATGAAGTGAGATACTCCTTCATCAAAAACCATGTCCTTGCAGTGATCAGAGGGTTAAATAAGTTTATACATCCGGTTTCAAACAATAAGATCCAACTGTTAGTCTCCCATGCAGGAGTTAGAGACTTCCTTCTCAGCAAGGATCTAAATGAAAAATGTGTAGGATGGATCACTCGTGTCATGGAGCATGACATTGATATCAAGGTTACTAACTTGGTCTAAGGGAAGGATTTTGTGAACTAGACTCAAGTCAACAAGGTGAAGCAAGCGGTGAAAATGAAGCTATTTTTATCTTGTAGAATAATCAAGAGGTAGAAAATGATGATGTGCCCACTCCTTGTTGAACTCAGAACATTATTCACTTCCTACAAACAGGCCTATGCCCTCCAGAGATGTGTAAAACAAAAAGGATACACTTCAAACTATAGGCCATCCCATACGTGCTTATTGATGGCATCTTTTTCAAAAGAGACATCAATTGTGTTCTGTTAAGATGCATTAGGACATATCAGATTGAGAGAATGTTACAAGAGTTCCATGTTGGGGTAGTTGGAGGCCATTTTTCTCCACAGGTGAAAACACTCAAGATCATGAAGGTGGGTTATTATTATCCCAGGGTGTTTAGTGACTTCTATACATGGATCAAAAAGTGCAAGAACTATGCATTCTTTAATGGCAAAAAAAGGCTAGCAGCACTTTCATTGCACCCAATTTAAGTTGACCAGCCATTCATGCAATGGGGATTTGACTTCATTGGGGTCATCAACCCAAATTCAAGACAAGGCCACAAATGGATTCTGACAGCAACAGACTATTTCACCAAGTGGACCGAGGCAATGGCACTCAAAGAAGCTAATGAGTCTAACATATTAGATTTCTATGAAGGGATACTAACCGGATTTGGAGTTCCATCAACTATTATATCAAACAATGCATTGGCATTCATAGGTTCCAAAATCATAGAATGGGCTGTTAGGAATGGGACTTACTTGATTACTTCATCAATATATTATCCTCAAGGTAATGGCCAAGCTGAGTCCACAAACAAGAACCTGTTAAGGATTGTCAGAAGAACTCTTGATTAAAATCAGAAAAATTGGCACACAAAACTCAAATCAGCCTTATGGGCTGATAGGACAACACCTAAGAGGTCTACAGGTAGCTCTCCATTCAAACTTGTCTATGGGAAAGAGGTATTGTTGCCTATATCATTTGAGTTGCTAGCATTAGAACTCATGAAGCAGCCGGAGATGTCTGAGTTTGAGCCAATAGAGGCCAGGTATGCAAAATTGATGGAATTGGAAGAAACCAGAGAGCATGCACTTCAAACAATGGAGAAGGATCAGGTCTCAATCAAGGGATGCTTTGATAAGAAAGATAAAATAATAACTTTTCAAGAAGGAGACCTAGTTTTGAAATGGGATGCAGATCAGGAAAAACCAGGAAGATCTGCAATGTTTTCCAATTGTATGCATTGGATGGTGAAGATCTGCAGATTCTAGTGAATGGAATATATCTTTTACATTTCTACTAGAAGGAAAAGTTCTCACATTGTACATACTAGTTTAATTTCTCATTCCTCTAAGTGCTTGTGCACATTGCCTTGTTGTAGTTTAGGTTGTTTTTTCTAATGATTTGCACACTCTGCATGTTCTACTTGGAGCATGTATGATTTCAAATTTTTTACATAGTTGTGTGTTGTTGTTTTGTTGCTCTTGCATAGTCCATTCAGGGACAGATGAAAGCCCCAGGTCAAAGAAATTTTCTACTCTCAGAAACCATCGTTTCAAGATTTCTTATGAAAATTGAGATATAAATGGTCGGGCTTGTGGATCAGAGGTAGGATCGGTATCAGACTGTCATTCTCGACTCCATGCCCAATGGATACGACAAGGTAACTGTTCTTTTCATCTAGTAGGAAGATACCCCTGTGAGTCACCAAATTGTTATCCATATTTTTCCCCCCAGAAAAATATTGGATCAGCCACGACCCCGCATAGAAAGAACACAAGAAACCACATTCAAACCTTGCAAACAAGGGACTCTACAATGGAGTGATGGAGCCTACGAAAGATTAAACAACCCGATGCAAGAAGAAAGAGAAGAAACAACTCTTTCAAGTGAATATGTGCCTTAAATTCATCAAACATATTACAAGCAGACTCGAAAATGAAGTAGCAAGGTTGGGGAAGAAGGAGACAGTGTCAAAGAAGCTAGAATCTCAAAAGAGAAGGAACGGAAAAGATTTTGAAGCCTTCAGGCTCTGAAACAGTTCAGAATGAGTCCAAAAATCAACTACGTATGGAGGAGACAATGGACGCTGACAAGTGTCTTAACACTGCACCTCCAAAGATTAAATCCAAAGGGATAGACCCAAACAAGCACCAAGCTTCCACCGTCTAGAGCCCAAAAAAGTTACACCAGCTGCTAAAAAGTCTTCGACTTAGCGGATCCTGCTAAGAGTCTAAATGGTGCATCTTCAAAGTTGAATCCAAAAAGAGAAGCTCAAACAAGCACCAGGGCTCCACATGTCCCAGGACTGAAATGGAGGTAGATTCAAAGCATCAAATTCAAAAGGAGGACAAAGTGGGCCTAAAAAAAGGCTAAGTATAGATATGTTAGTAGAGGCCACCACGCATCAGCTTGGTGCATCTCCAAAAGTTAGTCCAAAGGTAGAGACCTAAATGAGGGTGAGCTCACCACGTAGTCCAAGGTCTGAAAAGGTAAGAGGAGCCATTGAAAAGTATAAGATCCTGTAGAGGTTTCCACGCATTGACCTGATGCTCCTTCACAAGCAAAATCCTAAGTGGGTTTCCAAGTGAGCGCGGAGCCTCCACGCGTCTAATTTCAAAAAGGGACAGAGTTGAGATGAATAGTCAATGCATTAGGACAAGCTAGCGGAGAGTTCCAAGTGTCCAAACAACACTATTTTAAGAGCACAATTGAAGGGAGGTTTCCAAGCAAGTGTCAGGCTTCCGCATGTCCTCGGTCAGATATATGACCCCGCTGAGCAAAGGACTTAGGCAAAAAACATAAGGAAATCAGTAGGTCATGGAAGAAGCAACATGTCGAACTGACACTCCTTCAAAAACAAAATAAAAATGTACCCTTAGACATGCACCAACCCTCCACGTGTCCAGTTTCAAAAGGTGGCCTGTTTTCAAACTGGTTTTCCTACTTTTTTATACGAACCCGATCTAAATTTCAAATGGGCATATCTTTCAACTTCGTGCTCAAAATCCGGCAAATCTAACACCATTGGAAATATCTCGACCTCATCTATGCCATAGAGATATAAAAATTTAAGTTTGAAGAGGTTAGCTGGGAGAAAATAGTCTTCAAGCTATTAATACATGATCTATTTTGCCTTAACAACCAGATCGGATTCGATCTGATCAGCCGTTTCCTCCTCCTTCGAGGCGTCGAACAAGAAATTGATGAAGTCAAGATAGATTTGGGGTGGAGTTTACAGGAGGCATTGATGATAGTGGTTGAACTTTGAACTGGTTTTTCTGGCCTCTCTCTCTTTCTCCCCTCTATGTTGAATCTATAAAAGCATGGTCGTGACTCATTGTAAAGGATTGGGCATTCTTCTATTTTTCACACTCCCCTTTTCCGTTGGAAAACGAATTTGTGGAGTTTCAAACATTCAATTAGATTACAACACATTTTTTTCCTTTTGGCCATTTTGTAAATGCATTATATCAAATCTATAGAATAATAATACATGCTTGTGGCTGATTTTCAACCCTTTTTTGTCTTCATTTCTCTCATCTGGTATTTTATTGCAAAACTAGTTATCTATGCTTGATTATTGTATGCATTTTTTGGTTTGTGCCTATAAGCAAAAAAAATGTTCATCATTCCTTCAGTGTATCACCTGGTTAGCTTAGTTTTAATTTCTTACATTCCTTTCATCCTTGTCTCCTTGGCAATATTAGATTAGGTTTAAGAATCAATCCTTTGGAAATTTCACGCATGCACCTAAAAAAATGACTAGGAACTAGCCTTTAATTTGGAGATTTTTCCCATTTACAAAGTCCCACATTTTGGGGAAAACTTAATGTTATACAGATTACACCAAATGACTCTACCTTAGAAAAGTAGATCTGACAACTCTTTTGGGGTTGTTGTGATTTTACACTAACAGTCACCAAAAAACCCCCCATGAAACTTAGCAATTATATTAGGGTCCTCATCCTCTATAATACATCTCAGTAGGATTCCTTTTGGGCTCTTCCAACTTATTTTGTGATCAGTTAAAGGAATTTTTGGGAAAATAGCTTGAGTGTCCTCATTTTATTTTTTTCTAGGTGAGCAAGAAAATTCAAGTGTATTAGGTAGTATACTATGTATTTTTTCCAAGTTGAGTCAATCACCTTTTCATGTAGGTTTCTCTCATCCTTGTCAACAATGTGAATTTCAACTACCTTTAAATTCTGTTATACAATTAGCCTTGTTAAGCCCAAGTGTCTAACCAAATTTGTTGTATGAATATCCATATCATACTCCTAAAGCTTGATTACCCACCTACACCTCTTTCTTGACATCTTCATCTAAGATAGTATATCCTTCACCATTTTATGAGGCACATAGGCTATGATTTTAGAGCTAAAAATATAGACTCTGGAAATTTTTGTGGCTTTTACCAAGGTAAAATATTTCTTTCTCCCAAATAGAGTATTTCACTTAAGACCCCTGTAGGGATTTAATAAAAAGGAATTAGGTTTCTCATTCCCCTCTTTATCCTTCTACAATAATACAGAAGAAATTTTATTTTCTAAGGAAAAGGAAATCATCTAAAAATCCTTTTTATAATGAGGGTTGGTTAATATGGGGGTAGTTTTGAGTGCCTCCTTTATTCCTTCAATTGCTTGAATATATCCTCTTCTCCCCTGTTGGTGACTTGATCCTTATTTAACATGATTGTGATGTGGAGAGTGATCTCAGAAAAGTTATAAATATACCTTCTTTCAAACTTTATCTATCCAAAGAAGGACTTGATTCCTTTTATAAATAGGGCATGGAAACTTTATTAGTTTCTTCCACCCTTTTAGGGTCTTTCATAACTCCTTCATGTGATACAATATGTCCCAATTTTTTTTGCAACATAAAATGAATCTTCTTCATATTTAATGATATCCCATATTCTCTGCATTTGATCAACATCCTTTCAAGGTGCTCCAAATGGTCACCCCTTTTCCTAGAGAAAAACAATTATACCATCTTCATAAACAACAATGAAATCATTAACAAAACTAGAGAAGGCCACATGCATGGCTCTTTGAAATTTTTTTTTACCATTCAGTAATCCAAAAACCACCCTAGCATAGACATATGTTCCCCAAGTGGCAGTGGTGAAATGTTTTGATTGTTTCACCACTACCTAGTTATAACCTCAAAATCCATCTAACGTAGAAATTAACTCAAACCTTGTATTTTGTAGCATATTATCCATGTTGGGTAACATGTAATTATCTTTGAGTGATGCTTTGTTTAAATTCCTGAAATCCACACAAATCCTAATATCCCCATTCCTCTTCCTAACTGGTACTAAGTTTCTCACCCATAAGGAGTACCTAGTGGGTTGGATTATCCCACCATCTCTCAATAATGTTAATTCCTCGTGCATATAATTTTTAAGGATTGGGTTGATAAACCTTTTTTTTCTCCTCAAGGTCTTGGTATGAGGCTCCAATGGTATTTCATGTTTAAATAAGTCTTATATGTATATTTCATTTCAAAATAAGACCAAGTAAGATAATCTTGATACTTCTTCAACAATTTAGTATAAGCTTGTGTTTCCTCTTTATTCATGCTTCTCCCTAATAAGAAATTTCTTGTATTGTGAGAATTTCCCAAGTTGTATTCCTCAACATCCCTAGATATATGGATAGGTTTTTTCATAATTCTATAGGCACTATCAAAATTTTATTCAAACCTTACCAATCCTTTAGGGATATTTTTTTCTTCAATTGAATCTCATCCTTCCTAAAGAGGGTTTCCTTTCCTTCACATAGCACCACCATAGGTTTCAAGGTCAATGAATTTATTGGTGGAGTCACCTCTATAAGGAAATAACCTCTTGATCTAAGAATCATCTTCAAAAAAATTCCAATTCTAGATGTTATCAGGGACTGGGGGTCTAATGAGCACCTCTACCTAATAATTACAATATGAAGACACTATTTAATTTTCATACTAAGAAGATAGGACATCATATTTTTCAGTTGCTAAATTTTTAATTCTATAATGTTAGAGGAGATATAAAGAATCAAATAATTCAATGAGATCCCAGAACACATGTTATATTATTTCAACCTTTTATTTTTAGTAGTGTATATTTTTCTAATTTGTTTTACAACTAATTTAGAATCTCATTTGATAAAGATATATTTAATCTCATGTCTCCATGCAACTCTTAAACTATGGAAAAATGCTTCATATTAATTTATATTGTTAGTACACTTAAATTTCAATCTAAAAGAGAAATTTAAAGAACAATGGTTTGGAAAAATTAGAACCACTTTAGCTACATTTCTAATTTTAGAACATGATCCATAAAAATTCATAGTCCATGGGACACTTACATCTTCAAGGTGTGCATTTATATCCATACATTGATCTTCACAGTTAGCACAACCTATAAATTTACCTAAGTCTGTATCAACAAATAATAGTTCATAAGAAACATTTAGGGGTCTTCAACAAGGTGCACCATTTTATTCCTTCTATGTAGCTTGAATATCTTTGCTTCTACGTTATGGAAGTAAAATACATGTTCATTTGGACACTGCTCGCTACATTGGAAACCCATTTTCTTGATAACAACTATTTCACTTGATTCTAGATGCATTTCTTTGAATGTTGATGAAACATATAAGGGTAAAGGACTAGGAGGAATACCTCTTGAGATGCTGGTTGTAGGTTGTTGCATGCGTATGACTTCTAAATCCATAGTTGATCATGAGATCTTAATTTTTACTTGGAGGAACTACCTGAAATGGAAAACAATACCACCAAATAAAATTTGAACAATATATGCAGTGGGCTACCTAGCATGTGCTAGATCTAGGAAGCTTGATACTTCCTAGATGGCTATTAATCCACTGTTTAAAACAAATTAATACTAACAATACAGGAAACCCTACTATAGCTAAAATGATTTAGGTATATCATTCATCTACAATAAGCAAATTCATTCACAACAGGCTAAGCTATGACTGAATCTGAAGGTCAAGGTCTCTGTCAGGATATTGGTATTGGTTAGGGTAAACTTCTAGTTTGATTTTGGTATTTGATGAAGGTTTTAAGCTCTGATCTAGATTTTTGGTAAAATACATAGAGACCGACATCGATCTAGTATGACCGGTGTTGGTTTAGGTTAACTGACAAAGGTTGTGGATAACCGATGTCGGTATGGTCATGGGGTATAGTAAATTCAATAAAACTTGGCGAGGTGAGGGTAGATCTAAGGTTAGATGAAGATGGAAGGGTGATTGACAAGATTCATTTGGGTATTGGGTGTACACAGGAATGATTAAGATCTAGATATGGGAAATTCAGGGGGTATTGGTAATAGGATGGTCAAGCTTACATGGAGGTAAAAATGGTGGTGGAATGAAAATGAGGGAAGAAACTAGTAACAACAAAAGGATCTTTCCAATGATAAATGGATAAATGTCAGTTACCAAAAGCACTTACCACTTGTACGAGCTTGACATATGGTTGGTAATGGTAGGTGATCAAATGGAATGAACCTGATATGGTGTTGGCACTTCCTTGGATGCTACCATGAAGGTAGATGGATGTGTGATTACTTCTGGTGTTGGATGTGGATGTTGTGATGTGTGTACTAATGCTGGTTCTGCTTGTATGCAGCTCTGGTTTTTGTCACTTGCTCTCAAAAGATGTGTAAATCTCTTTGAAATGTTCCCACCTCAAAATAATGTTGTTTTGGGGGTTAAATGGTAACTGATGGTGGTTTCAGCTTAACCAACAGTGGTTTAGGGTAGCCGGTGGTGGTTTAGGGTAACCAGCATTGGTTAGGGTGGGATTTCCTAGGTTTACTAAACTAGGTAGATCCCCTTGATTTTTTGGGATCTCGTTTCATTTACTCCATGGATTAGCATGAAAGCTTCCTTCTAATGGGTGGGAATGTGGTTAGAGGGAATGTAGGCATTGATTTTTAGGGTTTGGGTAGGTCTTAGTTAGTTATGGCAACTTACTAAGAATAGGTCTTAGGGTGAGGTGGCTAGATGAGGTGGATATGTGGGCATTATCCTGATTAGGATATTTAAATAATAAATATTGTGAGGATAATGAATTAATTTAATTGAATTAATTAAATTAATATTAGAGTGGGATGAAAGGGGCCATGGTTAGGTGAATGTGTTCAAGGTTTTTATTTAACGGGGGACCAAGGGGAGTATGACCTAATTTTAGTGTCTACATTTTTCCCCTTTTTTGTTGCGTAGCTTGTATTTGTAAGTGACACTGACAAAAATAAGATGTGGTTGCCCCATGTGTGGGTGAAGGTGATCCCCCTCAAATGAAGGAACTTATGAGGTAGAAGGAAGAATTGATGAGTGGTTTGATAAAAGGTTAATGTGATGAAGAAGAAGGTGGTTAATGGGGGTAAAGAAAGTAAAAAGGTCCACTTGGGTAATCTAGGTAATAGGTCAGGGTCAAAGGTAGTGATAGTCAAATGCACGCACACGTATAAATTACAACATGATACCAAGTTGAAGAGTGGGTAAACTCTACATTGTCTAAGGTCGATCGGGTTATCAAAACATGGGTTGTTGAGGTCTAGTATCCAAGGTAGAGGATACGGTCTGGGCACTCAACAAGGTAAGATGCAGGAATGCGTAGGGTGGCTCCGATACATCCAAAGGGTCAATGTTTGTTTGGGTAAAGGTCACAGATAAACGTAAGGTAAGGTTGTAAGGCTAATCATTGTGGTAACATCATCGTAAGGTAGAGTGAGTGCCTAAGGTTGATGGTCACCCTAAGGGGGCTTGTGTCGATAGATTGGTAGGGTGTAGGTAAAGCTGCAGGAGAGGAATAAATAGGGCCCATGGTGAGGTATCCATAAGTTGGAATAAGATAAGAGTGAGTGATATATGATGAGGTGAGGAGGGTGAGGTGAATGGTCAAGGTAAGCATTAAGGACCATGTCCTGTATAAGGTGATCAATACGTAATAAAGAAGGTTAAAAGATAAGAGGGGGCAAGAAAGCTTCCTGATTGGTGAGGATCATGATTGGTGGATGATACCATAGGTAGGCTAGGGAACATAAGACCCTAAAGACTTTGCATGAGTGATTATCCTAAAGGTGAATAATAGTCACATGATCACCAAATGTCACAGTTCCAAGAGGTCCCTTGAGGTGGTAGGAAATGGGAGTGCGAATGGTGAGAGGGATGAAAGGTGGTTAATTTTTATATGGTACGAGGTAGCATGCCTTTGTAGTAAGAGATCCAAGGTCACAATGGTAAAGTCCATGACTAAAAGGTTGTTTGTTTAAATTAATGTTTGAGATAAACTGATCAATGTAGGAATTTTATATGGGATGAGGAAATTAACTCCTTGAGGTCTTTGTGAAGCTGATCGATGTGGGAAGCTTCAAATTCTCTTCTTCTTTTTTTTTTATTTTTATTTTTTAATTTTTTGAAAGATCTTTACATAGCTGTCCTTTAAGGGAGGAGTCTATTTATAACAGTGATTGTAGAGAGGAATATGTCCTTTTGAGGGAGTCATCTTTTTATTGGAATTTTGACTCAAGGAGTTGGATCCCATGTGAGGGATTTAAAGTCAAGGACAAGACCAAGGTGAAGAATAGGATTCTTGTTTCAGAAAGTAGGGTGAAATGACCATGGGATCTCATCTAAAGGTAGACAAAAAGTATCCATGAGAATCATGCTATGTGCAGCGCCGTGGTACACATATTCAAGAGAAGATAACAAGTGACAGGTACACACATGATTCTTGTTTAATCATTGGTGATGGCGTAGGAAGTGGATAATGCTCAAGGGACGAGCATGGAAAGAGGAAAAAGGTGAGGTAGGACTAAAATTCAATAGTAGAATGGTCTAAGATGCAAGGCATTAAGGGGCTCAGGTTTAGGTTTACCATCGAGTGAAGATAAACGATAAGCACCTGATCCGTAAGTATGGGTCATGATGTATGGTCCAAGCCAATTAGGAGAAAATTTTCCCCGTTTAGTTTTTTCTACTTTAGTTACATGTTGATTTTATTTCAGGATGAGATCACCAACATGAAAGGTTCGTTCATGGACACGTTTTTTGTAGGCACATTTGATAAGTTTTTGGTAAACTTGAAGGTGGTCAAGAGCATTAAGACGACGTTTGTCTAATAAATCAAGTTGTGCGAAAAGGTCTTGACAAAAGTCGTCAACATTGAGCATGTCATGGAGCGAAATTCAGAGTGAGGGAATCTGGACTTTGAGAGGTAGAACAACCTCTGTACCGTAGACCAGCAAAAAGGGTGTGGAAGAAGTGGAAGTACAAATACTAGTGCAGTATGCCCACAGGGTGAAAGGAATGTGCATATGCCAGTCCTTCCCTGTATCGTTAACCACTTTCATGAGAATTTTGTTCAGGGTTTTATTGGTGGATTCAGCTTGGCCATTGGTCTATGGGTAATAAGGTGACAAAAAACTTAGCCAAATGCTGAAGTCATCACAAATTTTTCACAATGTTTTATTTTTGAATTGCTTTCTGTTATCAATGATGAGGCAATGAGGAACACTAAAGAAACAAATAATGTGATGATTGATGAACTCACATATTTTCTCAGCTTTTATGGAGATGAGTGGTATGGATTCAACCCATTTTGTGTAGTATTCGGTAGCGGTGATGATCCATTGATGGCGTTGGGAAGAATGGGGATTGATCTCTCCGACAAGATCCAAACCCCATTGAGAGAAGGGCCAAAGGTCACGGGTGACTTGTAAGGCATGACTGGGTGTATGATGAAGGTTGGCATGTTGTTGGATTTTGACACAATGCTTGACGTAGTCACAAAAATCATGGTTAAGGGTCGATCCCAATAATAGCCTAGGTGAAGAATATAGCTTAGCAACAGCGAGGCCACTGAAGTGACCTCCGCATATGCCATCATGAACTTCCTTGGTGGTATAAGGAATTTTAGAACTCGTGAGGCACCGTAAGAGAATACTGTCAAAGCTATGTTTATAAAGAAGGCCACCCATGATGACATAATGAGAGACCTTTTTAAGAAAGGATGTTTTCCATTACGGCAGTGAGGTTGGGAGGTAAGATGGAGAGAGAAAGATAGTCAGAGTATTGTTTATACCAAAGGTCACTCAGGTCAGGGGTAGTGGTTCCAAAGGAGTAAATGTCACAAGGTAAATACAAGGGTGATTGGAGTCATTGTACAGTGACAAATATTTTAGAATTGGTGGGTAAAATGAGTATTTGAGAAGCCAAGCAGGCCATGGTATCGGCAAATTTGTTGGTTGAACATGGGATGGTTTGAAGGGCGTAGCGGTCGAAGGTGGTCAAAAGTATGTCTACGTGATGTTTATACTTTTGAAGTGTCTCATTATGACATTGGTATATACCATTGACTTGGTTTATGACCAATTGGGAATCACCAAAGATGTTGATGGATTTGACATCCAAGGCATAGGAAACTTGGAGACCTAATACAAGCACTTCGTATTCGGCAATATTGTTTGTACAATCAAAATCTAGTTTGAAAGACAAAGGCATGGGTTCACCATCAAGCGGAATGAGGATAACACCAGCCCCACCCCCATGCTGACACTTGGAACCATCAAAGAAGAGTGTCATTTGGTAAGCGGGTTCGTCTAGGGAAAGGGTAGCAATTGACTCATCGGGAAAGTCAAAAGTTAGAGGGTTGGTTTCCTTGGAAATAGGTGTGGCGGCCAATTGGTCAGTGATAGCTTGGCCCTTGATGGACTTTGGATGAATGAATTCGAGGTTGAGGTCAGCCAGAAGCATAAGCTAGCATGTGGCACGTTGATTTTGGTAAGGTTTGGCATACATGAAGTGTAAGGGGTCGGTGTTGGTCACAACATAGGTTTTGTGGTTGAGTAGGTAATGGTGGAGTTTTGTGGCAATGAAAACTAAGGCTAAGAAAAGTTTTTCGAGATGGGTGTATCGGGTTTCATAGTCCAAAAGAGTATGGCTTATGTAATAAACTACCTACTCTCTGTGTTGTTCATCACGATGAGTGAGCATGGCCCCCAAGGAGTGGTCGGTAGCTGAGATGTATAGGTAGAAAGGTTGATCATCTTTAGGTGGAATGAGCATGGGTGGTTGAAGAAGGTATTGTTTTAAGGCCTCAAAAGCTTTGTGGCAGTCATCATCCCATTTAAAGGAGACATCCTTCTTGAGCAGATGATGAAATGGTTGACACCAATCAGACAATTGTGAAATGAAATGTCGAATAAACTGTACAACTTACCTTATAGGCTATGGAGTTTCCTAAGGTTAGTGGGTGGAGGCATTTCAAGAATGGCCTTGACTTTAGTAGGGTCAACTTCTATACCATGTAAGGAAATGATAAATCCTAGGAGCTTTCTTGAGAGAACCGCGAAGACACACTTCTTGGGTTGAAGGCGGACGTAATATTTAATAAGGCGGTCAAAGATGGTTTTTAGGATGGCGAGGTGCTCGGAGCGGCATTTAGATTTGGCCAGGAGATCATCCACATAATCTTCCAATATACGATGCATGATGTCATGGAAGATATAAGTCATAGCCCACTGATATGTGGCACCAACATTTTTAAGGCCAAAAGGCATGACTCGATAGTAGAAGGTCCCCCAAGGGGTGATGAATGTGGTTTTGTGTTGATCTGCTGGGGCAAGCAAGATTTGGTTATAACTCGAGAAGCCATCCATGAGTGATAGCATCTCATGACCAGCGGTAAGGTCAACCAGCTGGTCAATACCAGGTAGAGGAAAGTCATCTTTTGGGCAAGCTAGATTGAGGTCATGGAAATCTGTGCAAATGCAGAGTCCCCCTATTGCCTTAGTGACAGGGACAATGTTAGAAATCCAATGAGGATAATCAATGGGTAAGATGAAGGAAATAGAAAGAAGGTGTTGAAGTTCTTCTTTGACAAGAAGAGCAATGCGAGGGTGCATTTTCCTCAGCTTTTGTTTTATGGGTTTGGCATCGGGAACGGTTACGATATTGTGGACCACTATGGTGGGGTCAATACCGGGCATGTCTGCGTAAGACCAAGAAAAAACATGGTTATGATCTTTGAGAAAAGAAGTGATGGCTTCCTGTTCAGCAACATCTAAAGATTGACTGATCTTTAGGATGTGCGGGTCATCCTGAGTATGAATGTTGATTTCGATAGTCGATTCATTCAACATGGTTTGCATCTCAGATGGTAGTGACCAATGAATATATGAGTCTTCTGCACCAAGGTAGGTGAGTATAGATTCATCATCCTAACATTGAATGACATTAATCGAAGGTGTATCATCATCGATCATTTCAGGATACAGGAAGGGAAGAGAGGGAGCCTCACCCTCGCGTTGATAAGTCAGAGGCCCCAAGGAGATGGTGTTTATGAAAAAAAAAGTTAGGAGGGATGGATTCGGGATCCATCAACTCCTGTTGGTGAAGATGGTGATGGGGGTGACGAAGGTGAAAAAGGGATGATGTCTTCAATGAGTTCAACACGGGCCTTCTTGGTAGGTGGTTCAGCAAAGCCGATACCACTACGGTCGTTATGCTTATGAGTAGTACATGGAATAACAGTATGGTGGCCTTGCTCATAAAATCCAAAACTAAAACCCTTCCATGCACATCGGTGCAGGAAGGTGTGGGCGAAACGGTGATTGGTGAGTGACTGGAGGTCAGCAGAAAATGGGTGGGTTTGTGACGGTGGTTCAGGTGTGTAAGTTGTAGTATCAAGTCCCCCATAGGTGAGATTGGTACGAAGGTGGGGAGGACCATAAAGGAGGCATTCTCCTATACGGTGATCATAACGAGGGTGTTGGTGAAGATTTACGTATTCTTGTGGAGTAAGGAATGTGTTGACACTATATAGGTGATACTCCCCCAGAGTGAGGTGTTGAAAAATGCCCTCCAAGGGATCGGTGGTTGGTATGTGGGTAGCTGGAATAGATGATGTGGTAGAGGTCAGATCGGGGGTGGAACTAACAAATTGGGAGGCCGATGGTTTGGCTGTGGAGGTTGTGGCAGCGGTAGGAATGGAGGATGTAGGTGTGGTTAAGGTAGCGGCTGCACTGGTGAGGGGAGGTGTAGGTGATGTGGCAGTGGTTGTGGAGGTAGATGCTTTGATGGGTATGAGCATGTCATTGGGTCAATAAAGCATGTTGCAAGTTTTGAAAGGTGATGGGTCAGCTGGAATGGTATAGGTGTGTCCTTCATGCTCAAACTTCACACAACGATGCAAAGTGGAAGGGACACAACCCATGACATGAATCTAGGGTCTGCCAAGCAATAGGTTATATTGAAATTCCCCCTCCAAGATGTAAAATAACTCTGGAACAGTGTGGGGGCCCACGTGAATGTGGAGGATGATAGTGCCTAGTGTAGAGGTGATAGCATCATTGAATGAATGCAACATGACAAGATGTTTATGCATGTAATTATCAGGTATGCGCATTTGAGCGAATGCATGGGATGAAATGATATTAATGCTAGCACCCCCATCGATCATAACATGTCGTACACGTATATCATTGATGTGGATAGAGATGAAGAGAGTTGGGTCTTGGTCATCTGTTTGGTGCGGTGTGATCTCTTCCTCTGAGAAGCTAAGGGAGGCTACTTGGTGAGTAGGTTGAGGTGTGGATAAAGGTGGTAATTTGGTGAGAGAGGCTACATGATGGGGTGTGATAATGGAGGCTACGGGTGTAGGGTCATTGGGTAAAACCTCAATAGATTGCAGGACCTCCATGAGAGCTTGACAATGGGATTCTGAGGTTTGGATGAGGTCATATAAGGACATTTTGAGGGGGGATTGGTGTAGTTGTTTGAGCATCGTGTGGTGTGTGACCCCATTAGAAATAGGATATGTGGGGCCATGGATAGTGATTTTAGGTGTGGGTGTAGATGGTATGTTGGGTATAGGATTGGTTGGTGAGTCAGTTTCCTTTTCCTTGCCTTTGTCCTTCTGAGCATGGGTAGCAATGTGGATCATGTTGATCTGAGGTGGGGAGGTAGGTGAGGTAGGTGAGCCATGAAAGGTATAGCAACATGAAGGGAAAAATCCCAGTGGTGGGAAGGAACTTTGTGAGATGAGATGGGCACATCAACATTTGGGTGGAGGTTTGGCGAGGTCATTGATGTAAACCATGTTAATTTCAAACCTTGGGGGTGGCTCTAGGAGTTGTGGAGGTCTCAGTCGCTGAGTGGGCAATGAGGGAAAAACTGTGGGAATAGGTGTTGGTGAAATGGGGTCTTCATTGAGAAGGTCATCATCGTCAAAGTTTTCTTCGGGAGGGCACAACTAGATAAGAATGTTTTTCAAAGCCTTATAATTCTCTACATCGTGTCCTGACACATGATGGTAGTCATAAATTTGGGTGTTGTCAAACCCTTATGGTTTGGGTTTGAGAGGGTCATAAGGTCTGAGTGGCTATAATGTGATGACAGAAGTTTCAAGGAGGTTGGTTAAAATTTTGGTGTAGGATCCTGTTAGTGGATCACAATGGGAAGTGAAAGTGGGTTTGGGTGTAGAAGTGGCTAATTGTAGAGGAACAATCCTTGCACAAGGGGGAGTAGGTCGAGCTATGGTTTTAGGTGTTGGTGTGATCTTAGGCATTGGTCGTGTTTGTTTAGGTAGGGGTATGGTAGATGAACTGGCAGGAGAGTGTGTGGTTGTTTTGACTACCTTATTGAAGGGTAGCAGATTTTTGTCTTTAGGTTGCACCTTCTTGGGTAAAGGTGATACAGGCACACGAGATCTAGAGGGAAAGGTGGATGGTGGAAGAGGGTGCATTACCCATGGGGATAATAGAGGTTCTGTGAAGGTAGATGGTGTAGGTCATGTTGGAGGTGTGAGGGAAAGAGACTGAAGTGTCGTGGGTAGTGAAGGAGTGATCGATGGTATTAGAGGTATGGGTGGTAAAGATGTTGCAGATGTGGGCGGAAGTCATGGTAGGCACTTGGATATGTTTGAGGTTTGCAATGGTGGAATGGGCTATTGTGTTTTTAGTTTACTTCTGGGTGGAGGTTTCTTAACCGTGTTAGAAGGGCAAGGTCCTAAGACAGACGAAGAGGGTGAAGGTGATGAAGGTGTGATTGGTGAGGTTGGAGTATGAGATTTATGGGGTTGGCTCTTCTGTTTGGGTGTCAGAGTAGGTTTGGTATTGGCCTTGGAGGATGTAGCTAAATCTAATTTGATGGGTGGATGAGTAAGGCTGGTGGTTGGGATGACCCCTAAGGTAGTGTTGGGTTTAGGCAAAGAAGATGTAAGTGTAGGCTTGGGTGTAGATGCGCATTGGGTTATGGGTAGGGGTGTGGTTTGAGCCATGAGGGGTATCATGGAAGAAGTTGTGATAGAGGTGGTTGTGCTTGGTTCAATTGGCTGAAATATTTTTGGGTAGATAGTGGAAGTGTCAGTAAGTGACATCTGCATTTATGTTGAGATAGGAAGCAGAAGATGCCCCCAAAGTAAGGCTCTATCCACATAATCTAAGTGATCGAATAAGGGAAAGAATGGCATGGTTGTAGGTGAGTTTGATGAGGACCTAATGGAAATTCCCGTAAAATTTGTCTTAGAGATGGGGAATTTTCTATCTTCAACTTTTGTGGGTAAGAGAGCTAAAAGTAAGTCTGCAGGCTCTTGGGTAGCTGATGAAGAACGATCACCTAGAGGGAAAGGTATCTCTACCAGATCTTTGATTGGTGGAGGGGTTGATGGGTGCTCCTCTATAGGTGGAGGAGATGATGGGTGCTCCTCTATAGTTGGAGGAGATGATGGGTGCTCCTCTGTGGGTGGAAGAGATAAACACATATCCTCCTTAGGCTGAAGAAGTACTATGGGTGATGGTTCTGAATGTTAAATAGGTTTGATATTAACAAAAGGCTCCTCCACAGGTGAGGAAGGAGGTGAAATGTGTTCCTCTATGGGTGGAGGAATAGGTTAGTTGGATTCAAGTGCAGGCAGAGGATTTCAGGCTAGGATTTCCTTAATGGAAGGAATATGAGGTAATTGGGCAGTAGTAGGTGTATCACTGAAAATAGCATGGACCTCGTGGGTATGACTATCATGAGTTGAGGTCTCTCCTATTTGATCAAAAGAAGGGGCATGATTAGGAAAATGTTTCTTGAATATATGTAGGTTTTGATTAGTAGGTGCATTAGGATTATCCAAGGTTAGCTTGTCTTTCTTGAGCATTTCTTAGACAATGTTTATAAAAGTGATGCAATTTCCGTCACTATGACCCTTTACTTAATGATAAATGTAGAAATAATGATCTTTATACCATGCGGATGTGGGGTGAGTAGGGTTAAATCCGGTGTTTTGTTTCACAGGAGGAAGGGTGATGGCCCCAGCTTTGATGAGCTTCTCTAACACAGAAGAATAAGGTTCCTCAATTAGGGTATACTTTTGTTGCTCCCATCTGAATTGAAAAGTCTGAATGGGTGAGAGATTAGATGAGGGGCTACCCTAATTTGACGGATGAGCTAGGATAAATTTAAGTACCACTGCGTTAGCGGTACCCTTGGCCTTTGAATAATTGTTCTATGGTTTTGAAGAAGAAGAGGTATCATTTGACTTGAATGTCAAGTTCTTATTGTGTAATTGGATTTTCTTCTCTTCAATGGCCCAAATATAAAGCTTTCGTGCCATGGTGAATGCTTTGTTGAAGGTTCGAAAGGTTTGGACCTGTAGATTCAGTGAGATATGCCTAGTGCAAGCCTGCGTGAATATTCGATGAGTTCGGTTTGTGGTAGTTGGAATGTGAGTTGATTGATCAGGCTACACCAATGAGCAAAAAAAATTGTGATGGATTCATCATCATAATGATTCATAGAGTAGAGGTCAGTCATGGTAACCTTCTTAACGATATTGATGGAGAAGTGATCCAAGAAGGCTTGGGTTACCTAATTAAATGAGAATATAGAGTTTCTAGGTAACCCACTATACCAATCTAGCTCAAGTCCAGTCAGAGACATGGGAAAGGTCCTCAGGAGCAAAGCATCATCATGGGTGATCAGATAACACCTGTGTTTGAAAGACACTACAAATGATGTTGCAGGTCTTCTTGGATATTGAAATGGTTGAATTTAGGCATTTCCCAATATAAGGGATATGGACAGATAGGAATGGATGGGTGTATAGGCTCATTACAAATCTCATCATAGGTGAGAGTGTTGCAGGAGCCATAAAACTGATGCCTCCAATGTCTGCATCTTGTCCATCATTAACTTGATTAGGTTGTTGGTAGGTTGTGATGGATGAGTGACTCATGTAGCATAAGAGGGTTGGTGTTGGGCATATAATGGGGGTGACATTCTAGTATATGGTGCTTCCGTATAGGTAGATTGAGAAGAAGGCGGTGAAATAGGGGATACGTACGAAGAGTGAATAATAGATGAAACAAGAGGTTGCTGATAGTACCTATATGGAGGTGGAAAGGTCATAGTGACCCTAGTGGTAATGGGGGCTAAAGATTGTGGAATAGAAAGGACAACCTTTTGAAAAGGGGTAGGAGTCACCGACACTAGGGGTGGTAGTGTAGGTATAGGTATATGTGAGATAATAGGTGTGAATGAGGTTGTGTTTTGGGTGGTTGGCAAAGGTATAGTGGATGTGGCAGATACAATGTATGTAGTAGATGTGGCAGTCATAATGGGTATAGGGCCTAGCTGCGAAACGACTGGGGCTGAAGTAGATGCTGGTAGTGCGGTGCCAGATGGGGTTGACACAGGAGTGAGAATGAGAGTTAGGGGGATAGATACGGGCATGTCGTATATCAACTGACTTGAGGCATCTTGAGTGGATGAGTGGGAAAGGTAAAACTGCAAGGCGATAGGATTTTGGTCAAGGTGTCATGTGAAATCCTCGTCTCCGCTGGCAATAGAGATAGGTTGGATAGGTTCTATGGCTGGTGATAAAATAGAAGGTGGTGAAGGACTAGGTGAGAGTGGTTAACAAATGGCATGGAATATGAGGGTGTTTGCTTGTCGACGCGTCAATACCATGTGAACAAGTACTAACGTGGTAATACTACTTTCTGTAAATGACATAAAAATACATCACAGATAGGATAAATAGGAGGTGGTAGGTGAATTGGGGTTAAAATGTCAGCTGGAAAATGACATAGGGTAACTGATTTTGGTTAGGTTAAATCAGCGCCAGTCACAGGTAACCACTACTGGTCACTATGGAAAGTGGGAAGTTGGTTAAAAACAAGGTATAAGGCCAAATGTTCCAAGTATGCAAAATTATGATGAGACTTATCAAGTCAATGGATATGATGAAAGTGACAAAGATTCTAAATAGATAAAGAAGTGGAATAGGTGTCATTTTGGGTAGGTTAACCAAAAGAACAGTGAACTAACACCAGTTGGGTAAAACTGATGGTGGTCAGGGGGGTAACTGATGATGGTTTCTGGAATGACACCGATTACTATGAAATTCAAACAACGATGAATAAAATATAGTTGTGATTTAAAATTAAATGTGGAATCAAACCCAGAATTCTGATAATGATGAGAATAAGGTTCAGGTACACTCAAATGAAACTAGAATACACCAACTGTGATGAGGAGAATGCAATGGGAAATAAGAAAAATTAAGAATGTGACCTCTCACCTCAAAACGTAAGCCAAGTAGAAACACTAAGAAAAATACGATCCTAAGAGTGCTTTTTCTATTTTGTTTGTTTAGCTTATGCTATTTAAAGACTGACTTATGAACTATTAAATAGAGTATTTTTGGTGAGGATGGCTACCTATAAAGAAGGATATCTACAAGGAGAGGTTTTAGGTATGTTATAGCTGGGGCGGGCCATCCTCTGATGGGGCATTGGATAGAGATAACCAACGGGGTTCCCACTATGCCGTGATCATGTGATCACCTAGAGCTTCTTCTGGGTGAGATGTTGTTTAAGAATGTGTATATATTTTAAATTTTTTATGTTTGGTTAAGACTCAAAGAGATAAAAATAAAGGAATTTCTTTTCTATGATTTGTTTGTCAACCTATTGTTGTGAAAATGTGCAACAGGAAAATTGACAATTTCTGAGCATGACAACTATATCCAGATGTCAAAATTTTCATGTTTTATCATTCCTAGGAACCCCAAGCCAAATCCATTAGTCTTTTCACCCTCTATTTGATGTAAAATTGGTCCCTAGGTGATTTAGGAAATTCTATTCATTCCCCCTAGGTGATTTTAGGGAGTTTTGAAAAGATGTTATCTTTTGGCAGTATTGGGAAGGGCTATCGTTGGCCTTCCCAGGACTGGATTCAACCCCCTGGAGCAGAACATAAGGGAAAAATTAAACATGGAAATGAATTGAATACATTATAACATCATGGAAATTATTTTGGAAGGCTTTGGGAAGTTTTGAAATACTTGGAGCAGTTTGAGAGAAAAACAAGGTTCTCAAGCCTAGGCAGTACACAGGCCTAAAACAGCCGCTGGGCTTCAGAAGAAGATTCTGAGAGCTCCGAATGGAGTTGGAAGTAAAAAAAAACATATTTGGAAATAGGATTCCAAGACCTACATGATGGTGAAATAATATTTTTCACAACACCTTGGTGCATATGATTGGAAGGCAGTTTTTCTCAGGCACAAGTGGAGTCCCAGATCAAAAATCAATTTTTCAGGGATCATATGGTCGAATTAAGAGATGAGACCCACATCATTGGATTAAAAATTCCATTTCCAATTCAGGATCATATAAAATTTCACCAAGAAATTCCACCGGGAGCTCAAGTTATTTGCATTCCAAGTTACCCTCTCAAAGGCAGTTCAAGACTTAGTCATTTTTTCGAGAGGACACGTGTCAGCACCAGGAGCCTGGTGGGATTTCATGTCCCCGATGTCCCTAAGGTCAGGTACATCAGCCCTTGGAAAATGTTCCCAGCCCCCATGTGACCTCTGGGGCCCTCATATGACCTTCAGACTTGACAGTTCAGCCCCCAGGTGCATTCTTGGAGCATTCATCCCCTGTCGTTGGATCGGGCGCCACGTGTCAGCTCCAGGAACACCATGGAAATTGATGTCCCTTATTTACCTAAGTTGGGGGACAAAATACCTTGAAAAATTCACCCAAACCCCATAAGGAGTCTTCTAGAAACTCATGTGACCGCAATTCAGCCCCTAAGTGCTTATTTGGATCGTGCATTCCTTACCGTCAGATCGGGGGCCACGTGTCATTCTCTTGACCACCGCGGAATTTGATGTCCATTATTCACCTAAGGTGGGGGAAATCAGACCTTGAAAAATGTTCCCAGACCCCATAGGGAGTCTTTTGGACACCCATGTGACCTCCTTTCAGCTCCCAGTGCTTTAAATCAACTTTTTCCTCCTTCATTCCCTGTCGTTTTGCTCATTGTGGAAATTGATGTCCCTCACATCCCTAAGGTTAGGGACATCAAGCATGGAAAAATTCACCCAAGCCCTAACTTGTGCATATCTTTTTTAAAAATTTCCAAGTGTCGCTTTTCCCGCTTCTAACTTCTAACAGTTATATGTGCACTCCATTCCTCCATTCTTCCTCTGCAACATTCTACCATCACTCCACCATTGCAAATGCTCAAACCAGATCAAAAAAGGAACTGAAATACCTTTCCCATGGTGATGCACAGGTCTCAAAAGGAATCCTCATCAAGCTAAGGAGAAATGAAGAACAACAAAGAAGAGAACAACAAAATCCCCATAGCTAAAAAATGGAAATCTAAACAAAGCTTGCAAACCAGTGCACGAATCAATGAACCATTTATTTCTGTTCATTCCTCTATCCAAGACCATAAAAAATACACCTTCAAACTCCCCCCATGTGTGACAGAGCATCCACAATGAAGAAATCTCCTTTTCGGCTCAACGAAGAAAGAAGTGGGATTTCCCGTCAAACCGACTTCTAGATTGAAGTCAGATCACATGCGAAACACCAGAAGAAAAAACCCACACCAAAAATATGATTTTATTCATAAAATGGAGGAGAAAACCAGACCTACAATTTTGAGGTCCATTAATGGCTACCGTACCTAGAAGCACTGCCAGGTCTGAAAATTAAAAGTTTAAAATCTCCTAGATTTTTAAGCGGGCGGGCCCGAAATTTCAGAGGGGTGATATTGGGAAAAAACCCATATCAAAAAATTTTGTTCCACGTCAATCCAACCCCCAGAGGCCAACTTTCTAAAAATAGCAGGTCTACTACATAGGAACTGCTATTTCAGGAAAGTCATCAACAGAAGAGCCTGCGAAGGAGATGAAGACATTGGAGGTGCACTACAACTGAGAATTCACCAGAATGGACATTTTTGGCACTTACTAAAAATAGTAAGTGGGCCCTCGAGAACTTGCTAAAAATAGAAAGTTGATCCAGAAGGAATGAGGAACACAAAGAGAAAGAGGAAAACTGAGCCACAACATCTAGTTGAAGATCGGGGACTTGATTTCTCATACTTACTAAAAATAGCAAGTTGATTTTTATAAGGGAGATATGAAGCCAAAGTGGATGGGTCAGAAGCCTTCTCAGGATCACGAAGTGGAGAACAGTCAAAGAATGGAGCCAAGTCCGTTGCAGCAACTCATCCTTCAGCATAGTTCTTCTTCTTCTTCTTCCTCTTCTTTCTCTCACTCTTCACTTCTCATACGACACTCTCTCTTTTCAAATGTTATATTTTTGCGTTGAGGGTTGCACTTTTTAATATGACTTAAACGAACTTTAGAAATATAATGTAAATTAAGTCGCCTTGCTATTATAAAAGGGACTTAAATATTTAAAGTGGAATATGAACAATCTTAAGTCATATTAAGGCATATGGAGGGTCATGAGGAAGACGATAAGTCACCTCTCATTCTATAAATTGTAACGCCATTCCCATTGCAAAGGGTTGGTAATTGATCTTGTAAACTCAAGAGTGCATTGAGAGAGAACAAAGGAGATAGCCATTTTCTTCTATTTTCCCCTTCTAAAAAATTTCTTCCATTCCCACACTATGTACAAATTTGATTTGAGCTTCAATAAAGGAAGAAGGAATTTTAGCCTCTTTGATAAGGGGTTTATTGGTACTTTGTGTTCATTAAGCTCTATTTAGTCTTGTTGTTATTTGTAGATTTGTTATCTTCTGAAATTCAAGTGCATGTGATGAAACTTCTGATTAGTGTGTGCGCAAGTCTCTGATTTTTCACCTGTAACATTAGTTCTCCTACCTCTTTTCTCACTTCCTGTTCCCACTCTACATATGAAGACTTCCCTAGCAAGAGATTGCTAGCTTTTCCACAGGGTCAGTGGAGTGCCCCTGTTGGATCCCCGGTCGAAAGGCCACCACAGAAATCCACATTTTCTCATGCATGCACATATGGAAGCTGCACCGGTTAAGTAGAGGGACTTAGATTCCCAGAGCATTGGCAAGAAATCCACAAGTTTGTCCACCCAACAAATTTTCTCGCCAATAGTTTTTGGTGCCCACCGTGGGGCAGATTTAGCAGCATCTGCACCCAATATACGACCGCAAGGTCCCAAAAATTCAAAAAAAAATCAAATAAGAGTTTTCATGAAAGTCCATTGCGGAAGGCTACACTACTGATTTATACACATGTCTTTTTCATTAGTTCCTTTCGTTTTCCGACTACAGAAGTTTTCAAACGCTGGCTGAAGGAAGACACACCAGGTTGATCAGGTCGAGAGGTGTTGATGATTTCAATTTTAAGGCTTCACAAAATCAGCAAGAATGAATTAGAGATAACCCATACTTCTTCTCTCAAGCCTCCTCTCCATCTGAATCTTCAGAAGTTCACTGGTAATCATATCAAAACTGCTGTGGATACTCCACCTTCAAATTCTCCCATTTTTCAACCATCATAGAGCATTGAGCTCCCAGAAGAAGAAGAATTTGTAGAAGTAAGAGAAAAATCAGAAACAAAAATAACAGATGAAGAAGAAATACCTCAACCCATTGTTCCATGGGGAAGGAATACGGGCCTGCTTGCTCTTGAGCCACCTCTTCATGATCTACCAATGGGTTCCCGCAAGAACTTTCCAAAGTTCAAAGGTGACAACACACAACATCCTGAAGAACACATTGCTGCTTTCACGACATCATGTGGAATTCTTGGTGTCCAGCATGAAGATGTTGCTGTAAGATTGTTCATGGAGTCCCTCCAAGAAAAAGCAGCAAAATGGTTCTACCTCCTACCTTCCGATCCATCACTGGTTGGGATGACATCAAGGCTGGCCTTCAAGGAAAGATTTAAATCAACTGAAGATTGTCAAGACCTCTTGGTGTAGTTGGCTCAAATGAGGAAAGGAGAAAGTGAAACGATGAGAGACTTCGTGGCTCGTTTCGAATGGTTGCTTCGTAGGATACCAGAAGAAGATTCACCCTCTTAGAACAATATCAAAATATTCTTCATAAATGCTCAATCACTGGAGGTAGGATTTCTCCTACGAAGAGTTCAACCAAGGAACATTGTAGAAGCACAAAGGAGGGCCATTGAATTGGATGACGATCTCATCCTCTCTGGAAAGATCAAGAATCCATCAAAGGGAAAGGCCCAACATCCTGAAGATGAGAGAACTAATCCATCACTACAAAATTTGGTGAATGAGATGGCCTCTTTGAAGAGGGAATTATTTGAATGAGTTTCTTCTCAAAGAAGCAACAGAAATCAGATTGTAGGAGCACCCCAAAGACTTGCCTTGGAGGCCCCACCAGTGAATGTAAATTTCAGATTTCAAGAAAGTGAAGAAGAGCTTGAACAAGAAAGTGAAGGTGGCGATTTCCAAGAAAGTGATGAGTTTGAGAATGATACACAAATCAGATTTTGTGAGTATTCTGGAGGTTATGAAGAAGATGAAGAAGATGCACCTAGTTTCTCATGCACGGTATTCACTCGTTCTCAGTCTGAGAAAAGAGCATCTCCCTCCACTGCTGCAAAAGAAAAGAAGGTTGATGATCCTCCTATGGTGACTCCAAAAATAAAAATAATCAGTCGAGGATCCCCACTTCCATCTTCCATGAAGTCTACATTGTTGGATCCTGATCTCGTAGCAAGTAAGAAGACTCCCGCAATCCCAAGTAAGTCTTCTGATGTCTCTTCCAAGCCTAAACCTAAATCTGCTCCTAAAATCTAATACCTTGAAAGCTTCTAGTGTACCTTTCAAAATACCCTCCATTCCCAAAAATCTACTCCTGCTTCCAAACCTATCATAAATCCAAAAGCAGTCCCTTCACCCCCTTGTCCACATCTGCTCCCTTTGACTTCATAGAATATGCAAACAAAGCCAAAGTGTAGATTACTGAAACTGAATATTTGCGGACTCATCCTGAACAATTTGAGAGGTTCGTCTGATATATCAAGAGTGGTAGTCTAACACCCAATGATGTAGCTCATCGTTCCAAAGGCATGCTACCAAACTCACCTACACCTCCCTCACAGAACATGCTTTCTCTGAGTGCATCAAAGACTGATAAAGTTGAACCTTTCTACGTCTCCCTTCTTGTTGGAGAATATGTACTGAACAATTGCATAATAGATTCTGGTGCCTTAGACAACGTGATGCCTTTGAAGGTTGCCAAGGCTCTTAAACTTACAATGACTCCACCTAGTGGCTCTTGTTACTCTTTGGAATCAAAAAAGGTCTCACTTGTAGGGAAGGTTAAAGATGCACAGGTGGCTCTTGCCAGATTTCCAGACAAGAAAGTTTCAGCGATGATTTTGGTAGTAGATGTCCCAGCCTCATTCGGAATGTTGCTGAGTAGAAATTTCTGCCGAGAGTTGGGAGGGAAAATTTAGATGAATTGGTCTTTTGCAACCATACCAGTGAAGGGAGACATGGAGAAATTACTTCCTGAGAAGAAGATGAGGTACACAGTACAAAATTCTGGAAGCCCAGAAGCTAACATCTTGTATCAAAATACCAGGTGGATGAATCACTTGGTGACAACAGAGGAGGAAGAGGATATCCCCATTTTGATAGGGCCAGACATGCCTTCCCAGAGAGATTTGGATTTTGAAGAAGCATTGAGGAGATTCAAGTTACAAGAGGGCAGCCCCGAATTGCTAGATGATGCAAACCATGAAGAAGAGGATATGGTTCTTGAAGATTTTCAAAAAGAAAAAATAACTTATATGCTTATTTGTGATGAAGAAATTTTCTCATTCCCATTTGAAGATGAGGACTCCCTTGATCATGTCACCCAGGAAGAGACCAAGCTAGTCTATAATGAGCCCTTAAGTAATGGGAAAGAACTATCTATACAAGAACTGCTAAGAGCCGTGGAAGAAACTAGAAGACCCTGAGATCAGTCTCGAGCTCCTGATGCAAGCCACAAATCTGCAAGACAAGCGTGAAGCTAATTTGGAAGCCTTAACCAATGTGAAGGTTGGCCATATTGAAAAATATGATGGTACTCTGGAGCTAATGGTTGATGGATGCAATAACGAAATGGAGATATTTTCTTTCCCTTTTGAGGATGAATATTCTTTCCATGATGAAGAAATTGAAGCAAGGAGTCTTGAAGCCTTTGAAGATGAAGCTCTTTTTGATGAAGGATCGATAGAGTGCAGTGATTCCCAAGATGATGGGGTAATCCCTCCAGATAGTTGCCTTGAGCTGCATTCCTCAAATGTGTACAAAGATGAGTTGCAGGAAACAATGAAGCATAACTCTGTGAAAGAAATTTTTGATGCAGTAGAATTTGTAGAAGATCCCGAGCTGATTCTTGATCTCTTCACTCGTGCCATGGACATGCAAGAAAAGTATGAGTTTTCCTCTAATCCTCCCATCAGGACTCAAACACCTCACATGGAAATAAAGATAAGGGATGATTCAAATGTTTCTCATGAAGAAGATGTCAATGAGCATAGACTTAGGAAATAAATTAACTCAGAAGATTCAAGGAATTGGAATGAAAATCAGCATTGGGGCAGCGATGAGATGCTCTATGGAGAATCAGCTATATTTATAAACATGGAAGGCAACTGGCACGATGAAACTGATTTCAAAGAGCATGAAGGCAGTGGAATTTCCAAGCAAGGACCTGAGCATCAAGAAGATCACATGGACTCACTCCTACCAAGTACACAGACAATTGTGAAAGCACCTGGCTTTCATAAGCAATTGAGGAGGGGAGGATACTTTCTGGAACCCATCAATGGCTTTGCAGAACATCATCATTCAGTGTTGCCTCTTCAGGGGTAACTTTTGAGAAATAAAAAGTACTTTAGTGAAAGTGGGTTGTCCCTCACTTTGTACCATAGGTGATTGATAGGTGTTTTTCCCTTTCTGTTGTGTGTGTTTCCCTTCTTGTTGTGTGTTGTGTGTTTCCTTTCTGTCATTTTGTGTGTGTGTGTTTCCTTCTTCTAATCTTCCTTTCTAGAAGTTGTGCATGACTCCGCAGGGCCCAATGGATAAGGCACTGGTCAATGAATTATATGGTCTAAAATTGAGATTCTGGATTCCCATGTCATGTCTTCACTACACTCAGTCCATGTCATGTCCCCAAGCTAGAGCCAATTGTTGTCGTGAGAATGTGTAACAGGGAAATTGATAATTTCCAAGCACGACAACTATACCCAGATGTGAAATTTTCATGTTTTATCATTCCTAGGAACCCCAAGCCAAATCCGTTAGTCAAATTCACCCTCTATTTGATGTCAAATTTTCCCCTAGGTGATTTAGGAAATTGCATTCATTCCCCCTAGGTGATTTTAGGGAGTTTTGAAAAGATGTTATCTTCTGGCAGTATTGGGAAGGGCTATCGCTGGCCTTCCCAGGACTGGATTCAACCCCCTGGAGTGGAACATAAGGGAAAAATTAAACATGGAGGTGAATTGAATACATTATAACATCATGGAAATTATTTTGGAAGGCTTTGGGAAGTTTTGAAATACTTGGAGCAGTCTGAGTAAAAAACAAGGTTCACAAGCCTAGGCGGTACACAGGCCTAAAACAACTGCTGAGCTTCAGAAGAAGATTTTGAGAGCTCTGGATGGAGTTGGAAGTAAAAGAAAACATCTTCAGAAATAGGATTCCAAGACCTACATGATGGTGAAATAATATTTTTCACAACACCTTGGCGCATATGATTGGAAGGCAGTTTTTCTCAGGCACAAGTGGAGTCCCAGATCAAAAATCTGATTTTTTAGGGATCATATGGTCGAATTAAGACATGAGACCCACATAATTGGATTCAAAATTCCATTTCCAGTCAGGATCATATAAAATTTCACCAATAAATTCCACCGGGAGCTCAAGTTATCTTCATTCCAAGTTACCCTCTCAAAGGCAGTTCAAGACTTAGTCATTTTTTCGAGAGGACACGTGTCAGCACCAGGAGCCTGGTGGGATTTCATGTCCCCAACATCCCTGAGGTCAGGTACATCAGCCCTTGGAAAATTTTCCCAGCCCCCATGTGACCTCTGGGGCCCTCATATGACCTTCAGACTTGACAGTTCAGCCCCCAGGTGCATTCTTGGAGCATTCATCCCCTACCGTTGGATCGGGCACCACGTGTCAGCTCCAGGACCACTGTGGAAACTGATGTCCCTTATGTACCTGAGGTGGGGGACATAAGACCTTGAAAAATGTCACCCAACCCCATAGGGAGTCTTCTGGACACTCACATGACCGCAGTTCAGCCCCCAGGTGCTTATTTGGAGCATGCATTCCCTGTCGTTGGATCGGGCGCCATGTGTCACCTCCAGGACCACCGTGGAATTTGATGTCCCTTATGCACCTAAGGTGGGGGACATAAGACCTTGAAAAATTCACCTGGCCCCCATAGGGAGTCATTTAGACACCCATGTGACCTCCTTTCAGCTCCCAGTGCTTTAAATCAGCTTTTTTCCTCCTTCATTCCCTGCCGTTGGATCTAGTGCCACGTGTCAGCGTCTTGCTCATTATGGAAATTGATGTCCCTCACATCCTTGAGGTTAGGGACATAAAGCATGGAAAAATGTGCCCAAGCCCTACCTATGCATATACTTTTGAAATGTCCAAGTGTTGTTTTTCCCTCTTCTAACTTCTAATAGTTATATGTGCACTCCATTCCTCCATTCTTCCTCTGCAACATTCTACCATCACTCCACCATTGAAAATGCTCAAACCAGATCAAAAAAGGAACTGAAATACCTTTCCCATGGTGATGCATAGGTCTCAGAAGGAATCCTCATCAAGCTAAGGAGAAACGAAGAACAACAAAGAAGAGAACAACAAAATCCCCATAGCTAAAAAATGGAAATCTAAACAAAGCTTGCAAACCAGTGCATGAATCAATGAACCATTTATTTCTGTTCATTCCTCTATCCAAGACCATCAAAAATACACCTTCAAACTCCCCCCATGTGTGATAGAGCATCCACAATGAAGAAATCTCCTTTTCGGCTCAACGAAGAAAGAAGTGGGATTTCCCGTCAAACCGGCTTCCGGATTGAAGTAAGATTGCACGTGAAACACCAGAAGAAAAAACCCACATCAAAAATATGATTTTCTTCACAAATAGAGGAGAAAACCAGACCTGTAATTTTGAGGTCCATTAATGGCTGCCGTACCCAGAAGCACTGCCAGGTCTGAAAATTAAAAGTTTAAAATCTCCTAGATTTTTAAGCGGGCGGGCCCAAAATTTCAGAGGGGTGATATTGGGTGAAAACCCATATCAAAAAATTTTGTTCCACATCAATCCAACCCCCAGAGGCCAACTTTCTAAAAATAGTAGGTCTACTACATAGGAACTGCTATTTCGGGAAAGTCATCAACAGAAGAGCCTGCGAAGGAGATGAAGACATTGGAGGTGCACTACAACTGAGAATTCACCAGAATGGACATTTTTGGCACTTACTAAAAATAGTAAGTGGGCCCTCGAGAACTTGCTAAAAATAGAAAGTTGATCCAGAAGGAACGAGGAACACAAAGAGAAAGAGGAAAACTGAGCCACAACATCTAGTTGAAGATCGGGGACTTGATTTCTCATACTTACTAAAAATAGCAAGTTGATTTTTATAAGGGAGATATGAAGCCAAAGTGGATGGGTCAGAAGCCTTCTCAGGATCATGAAGTGGAGAACAGTCAAAGAATGGAGCCAAGTCCATTGCAGCAACTCATCCTTCAGCATAGTTCTTCTTCTTCTTCTTCCTCTTCTTTCTCTCACTCTTCGCTTCTCATACGACACTCTCTCTTTTCAAATGTTATATTTTTGCGTTGAGGGTTGCACTTTTTAATATGACTTAAACAACTTTAGAAATATAATGTAAATTAAGTCACCTTGCTATTATAAAAGGGACTTAAATATTTAAAGTGGAATATGAACAATCTTAAGTCATATTAAGGCATATGGAGGGTCATGAGGAAGATGATAAGTCACCTCTCATTCTATAAATTGTAACGCCATTCCCATTGCAAAGGGTTGGTAATTGATTTTGTAAACTCAAGAGCATATTGAGAGAACAAAGGAGATAGCCAAATTCTTCTATTTTCCCCTTCTCAAAAATGTCTTCTATTCCCACACTATGTACAAATTCTACTTGAGCTTCAATAAAGGAAGAAGGAATTTTAGCCTCTTTGATTGAGGAGTTTATTGGTACTTTGTGTTCATTAAAATCTATTTAGTCTTGTTGTTTTGTAGATTTTTTCTCTTCTAAAATTCAAGTGCATGTGATGAAACTTCTGACTGGTGTGTGCAAGTCTATGATTTTCTACCTACAACATTAGTTCTCCTACCTCTTTTCTCACTCCCTTTTCCCACTCTACAGACGAAGACTTCTCTAGTAAGAAATTGCTAGCTTTTCCACAGGGTCAGTGGAGTACCCCTATTAGATCCTCGATCGAAAGACCACCACATAAATCCACACTTTCTTACACATGCACATACGACAACTACACTGGTTAAGTAGATGGACTTAGATTCCTAGAGCATTGGCAATAAATCCACAAGTTTGTCCACCCGACAAAATGTAGAATTCGATGCCACAAATAGATGAATAGGAGATAGGATGCTCTTTCACTAATGTGATACTAATGAAAGGGAAGAAATGTTTATTTTAATCACCAAAATAAGATTTCTCTTAGATAATAGAAGAGAAGAAGGTTCCAGGGGATAAATTTTTAATGTAAGAACTTTTTAGAAAAGAAAAAACATACAATTTTTTCACCTAGAAGTGAAAGAATGAAAAGAACCTGAATGGGTCCAACCAGGCATGCCAAAATGTTTCACCTAATTCTAGATGCATTTCTTTGAATGTTGACGAAATAGATAAGGGTAAAGGGCTAGGTGGAATACTTGTTGAGATGCTAGGACTTCTGAATTCATAGCCAATCGTGAGAGCTTCCTTTTTTCTTGGAGTAACTACCTAAAATGGAAAACAATACCACCAAAAAAAATTTAAACAATATATGTAGTGGACTTCCTAGCATGTGCTAGATCTAGGAATTATGATACTTCCTAGATGGTTATCAATCCACTATTTAAAAAAACTTATGCTAATAACAAAGGAAATCCTACTATAATTAAAATGATTTAGGTATCTCATTCATCTACAATAAGCAAATTCCTTCACAATAGGCTAAGCTATGACTGAATCTGAAGGTCAAGGTCTCTATTAGGATATTGGTATTGATTAGGGTAAATTTCTAGTCTGTTTTGGGTATTTGATGGAGGTTTTAACCTCTAATATGGGTTTTTGGTAAAAGACACAGAGATCGATGTCATTTTAGTATGACCGGTGTTGGTTTAGGTTAACCGACGATAGTTGTGGGTAACCGATGTTAGTATGGTTGTGGTACAAGAAATTCAATAAAACTAGAGGTGAGGGTAAATCTAAGGTTAGATGAAGATGGAAGGGTGATGGCAAGATTCATCTAGGTATTGGGTGTGCACAGGAATGATTAAGATCCAGATATGGGAAATTCAGGTATGGGTAAAAGGATGGTCAAGCTTGCATGGAGGTAAAAATGGTGGTGGAATGAAAATGAGGGAAGAAACTAGTAACAACAACAAAAGGATCTACCCAATGATAAATAGACAAATGTTGGTTACCAAAAGCACTTACCGCTTGTACAAGATTTACATCTAGTTGGCAATGGTAGGTGATCAAATGGAATGAACCAAATATGGTGCTGACACTTCCTCTAATTCTCCCATGAAGTAGATGGTTGTGTGATTACTTCTGGTGCTGTCTATGGATGCTCTTATGTGTGTACTAACGCTGGTTCTACTTGCATGCATCTTTGGTTTATGTCACTTACTCTTAAAAGATGTGTTAATCTCTTTGAAATGTGCCCACCTAAAAATAAGGTTGTTTTAGGGGGTTAAATGGTAACCGATAGTAGTTCCGACTTAACTGGTGATAGTTTAGGGTAACCGGTGTCAGTTACGGAGGGATTTCCTAGGTTTACTAAATTAAGCAGATCCCCTTGATTTTATGGGATCTCATTTTTTTACTCCATGGATTAGCATGAAACCTTCCTTCTAACGGGTGGGAATGTGGTTAGAGGGAATGTGGGCATTGATTTTTATGGTTTGGGTAGGTCTTAGTTAGTTATGGTAACTTACTAAGAATAGGTCTTCGGGTGAGGTGGCTAGATGAGGTGGATATGTGGGTATTATCCCGATTAGGATATTTAAATAATAAATATTGTGAGGATAATGAATTAATTTAATTTAATATTAGAGTGGGATGAAAGGGGTCATGGTTAGGTGAATGTGTTCAAGGTGTTTATTTTATAGGGGACCAAGGGGAGTATGACCTAATTTTAGTGTCTACAACAACATGCTCCATTTAGTAGGGTAGTCTACTATAACCACATTCATAGTTAAATATTTTTTTAGGATAAGGATAAAGTTGCACTACCAAACCTTTGAAATATCCAACAACAAGTACCTCTCTTGAATCCAGGATAAAACACCTCTTAAAAGTAGATGTTATTTTGATGTTTAACTCATTCATGAATTTTAAAGGCATAATGTTGAAGGATTCCCCTGAATCAAACATGTAATTATGGAGAATCCTTTCTTTCACACTACGAGTAGTGAAAAAAGGATCTACATCTAATTGTAATTATACCAAAGATGTACCCAAATATACTTCCAGGGGTTATTCTATGTTCTCTTAGTCTTATTTTATTTAAACTTTATAAATAGTGGGATAAGTCACCATATTACTTAAACTTATTTATTTGACAACCCCATCCTCCTTTAACACCAAATATTAAAATTCCCTACTCCTATGTTCAGGAATTCTAAGTAATTCCTTAATAGGGACAATAAGTTTTTTCGACTTAGGATATGAGCTATGTCTTATGCAGTATACTTTGGAAAGGTTGTATTAGGGGTAAGGGTGACTATATTTTATGATGGTATATTGTACCTTATTGTTTGGGATAAGGTAGAAGTAATTGGCCTTGAGGAAATAGTAGGTATTTTATTGGGCATTCTTATCTCAAGAGTATCATTAGGGATGTTAGTCAAGAGAGGTATTTATGGCTTAGGAGTAGGTATGGATCCCTTAACTTATCTATTATGAACATTATATTCCTTCTCTTGGGAAATGATAAAATTCATTAATAAATTCCTATCATACTTTAAAGGTATCCCACCATCATATTTTTTAGTCATTAATGCTCTTAGATATTCAAATGCATGATTTGTGAGCTCAAATGATTGAGCCATATGAACATCAACATTAATTACATAAGGGAGGGATAATACCTGATTAGTGTAAGCCCAAAATTCTTCCACTCTTTTAACATAGAGGATGTCACTAGAAGTGGACCCTTGTATTGAATCTTTTAAACATTCCATCATACATATATCGTAAAAATCATCTTAATCATTTTTGTCATCATCTTCAGTGGGTTGCTCATAGGGAGGGTGAGGTAACAAACATTTGTCACACTAAGAATAGTTTTCTCCTCTTCCACTACTAAAACCCTTGCCACCAATGGATCTAGGACTATTTTGTTGTCTCTGAAGGATTCCTAAACCCATAGGATCTTTTCCTCGATCCTCTTCCTGGTGATATCCTTTGAGATGATTCCCAAATATATTATGTTAAGGGGCTTGATGTTTAACCTAGATATTTGACCTCATACCCTTCTCTACTCTATCCATTTTTTATGACATATCCTCGACTTCCCCAGCCAAGGTTTTAACTACTTCTTCTAAATCAATAGATGTACATGTTTTTAGCTTCTATGGATTTATTAAATGGACACCTTCTATCTTGGGAGGCTTCCCAACTGATTTGATATTATTTTTTTATCTATATTTCCATAGATAAATCTTTCCTCAAAGTATGAGGGGCCTTATCTCTCAAATAATAAGCTATTTTTTTTTCAAAATCATCAAATTACTTGATTAAACAAGACTCATCACTTGGCCTTATATTAGTTGGTAATCTAGTCAAAGTTTTATTGAACTTGGTATTAAAATATTGTACACATTCATAAGGATTCCTCTTAATTTTTAAAAATTATGATAAAAGGAAATTGGGATCATTTCTATCACCATATTGCAATCTAAAAGCATTCTTAATTTCATCACAAGAATAAATTGAATTTATAGGTAGTGAATTGCACCATTCCCTAACATATTCTTCTAATGTATGTAGAAATAATTTAACATAAACATATTCAAACTCAAATTCATAATCATCCATGATATTTTGGAAGAATTTAAGATGTTAATCTCAAATAATAGCTTTGTTCACCTAAAACCTAGATAATTTATTTATGATCTCACTTAGAACTTCATTAGGATATCCCACCATATCATGGAAATTTATTGGTCTATATGTAGTGACTACAAAATGAGCTCTGGGTGGAGGGTGATTCATATTATTTGGTAGTGTATTTTAAAATGGAGGATTATAATTGTGGGGAACCAGAGGTGTTTAGAAAAAGGGGTATAGTCCACACAACGAAAGTATTTCAAGGATTCCTTTTCACAGAAAACTCTATTTTCTCAATTAAAAAAATGTGGAAGCTAAGGAATGCCCTTGTTATTTTTGGGAATTGAACCTTATTGAAACATAGAATACAAATATGCCTGAGGAATAATTGAATCAGAACTATCATATGTACTATAGTAGTCTTCTACCAAAGGAGGATCAAATTCATAGGTTTTAACACCCTTACCTCCTGAATTTTGACTACCCATAAGTTTACAAATTTATTTCCTTCATAAATGTGCACTTTAAAATTGTGGGAGTAAACTTTATTAGGGTCATATCTGAAAAAGGATCTTTTTCCTTCTAGTTTCACAAAGAGGAGAGTTAATCAACAAGGTGCATAGGATGTAAAAAATTATATTGTTCTAACCTAGATTGTATTTGAAAGGTAGAGCTGCCACTAGGGTCTTGCACCCTAGAAATACAAAATAACTCAAAATATTAAGAAGAAACTACTTCACAACCTAGTATGTGAAAGACTTTGAAAATATTTTATGGCATTCAAAATAGTTATGGTAACCAAATTTTAGTACACTTTGTTTCACCTCAAAGTAATGTAATAAAAAAATAAGAAGGTAACGGGTGTAAGAGGAATACCTATGTTATGTAGACAGAAAAATGTGTTGCATGCATTGTAGACTTTCGATCAAACTAAATGAAAGAGCTTCCTTTTAGATAGGAGGAACTACTTGTAAATCACAACAAGACCACAAGAGAATATTAAATAATATATGGCAGTAGACTGCCTAGCAAGTTCTAGTTCCAGGAAGTATGGTACTTCCTAGATGGTTGTCAATCCTTTGTTTAATACAACTTAATGCAAGAGGAAATGAAAAAGCAATGATTCCTATTGTAATTTAAAAAAATTATATGTCTCTTATTAAAAGAAATAAATAAATTTAACTTAAAAGGTAAGGTCAGGCTTGGTATGGAGGGTTGATGGGATGGTTTGGATCTACAACTATGGTAGGGAATGTAGGTGAAGTTTGGGTGAAGTTAGGAAAGGTTGTGGGTTGTTCTGGGAAAGTTGTGAGCTTGCTAGTTTAGGGAAAATTTACAGTCTCAGAGACTGACATCGGTTAGGCAATCAATGCTAGTATTGGGTAGTGAATTATTTTTATTGGATGACCCATATCAGTAAAGTAAATTGGGTGGTAATGTCAAAAACTTAGAATTGGGTACTCTCTGTGATTACATGGAGAGTGATGGGTCTTTGGATTACTTTGAGGGATTTTTGTTAAGACTCCAAGATGTTGATATGAAGGTTTAAGAAATATGTGGGAGGTTAAATGGATAGAAGGTTGGTTGGAGGCACTATGGCTTAGAAACAGGTAAGTCTAGAATAAGAGGAATGATAGATAACTTAATAAAACAATTTACGCAACTAGAAATGACAAAGGAGAGACAAAACATACTTGTTGAATGTATCTTGGAAGTGGATGGTGGTGGTGGTTACAAAAGGTGGTGATCCATAGTGAATATGACAGTCCAGTGGCATAATGCTTCTTGTTGCATGTGTTGGAGCTCTGGAAGAACCTGCGGATGAATTGAATGACGTATGAATGTTGAGAGGGGCTTTAATGGATCGTAATGTCATAGGAATGATTGAAAATGTGAATACTATAAGCGTAAGCCAAAGAGGTTATATTCAGAACATGAAAAAAAAGTTACAAACTCTTATTTAACATAACCGAAGGAAGCTAGGGAACTGGTGCTAGCTGAGGGAAAACTGACATCAATTAAAGAGAATTAGTCCAAGTTGTGAAAAATAACTTGATCTTTGCTAATTTTGGCATGATCTCAATTTTTTTTCTAGGTCTAGAGTGTTGAATGGCATTAATAGGAGCATGGAATTGGTTAGAGGATTAATAGGTCATGAATGGTTAGGGTTAGAAAGACTCCTAGTTGGTTAGGATAAGTGGAGACTTAGTCTAGGCTCATTAATAGGCTTAGAATAGGTCTTAGCATGAGGTGGATATTAGTTTAATTAAGGTAACTAAAATAATAATAGTGTGAGGATTAGGATTAATTTAATTATGAGTAATTAAATTAATATTAATGTATAGAAAGAGGTCATGACTAGGTGTGGTGCAGAATTACTTGATTGAAAGGGGGTTAGGGGAATATGCCACAATTTTGGGTGTCTACATTTTCTCCTTTTTGTTACGTAGCTTGTATTTGATAAGTGATGGTGAAAAAACTAGGAGTGGTTGACCCAAATGTGAGTGAGGGGTAGGTTGCCCCATCTATGGGTGGAAGTCATCCCCCTCAAACCAGGAGCTGATGAAGTAAGAGGTTGAAAGAGTGATGTGTTTGATAAAATGGTAGTTAAAGAAGAAAAATAAGGTAGGGTTTGGGCGTAGAAAGGGTTATTTTGGGTGTAGGTAATAGTTAGGGGAATTCAAACACACACATGTGTATAGAATGCAATAAGGAACTAGGTTGAAGAGCTCACAAACTCTACATCATCAAAGGTTGATAGTTTATCCAAAAAAGTATAATGTGGTCCAGGTATCCCAGGTATATGATATAGTCCTAGAAAAAAAATATTCTTGGTGTAGGAATGGGAATTAGGTATATTCAAAAGCACCAATAGGTTTGGGTTAGTAAAGATAAAAATTATGGCATTAGGCAAGGAAAGGTTAGTAGGATAAAAAACATGAATAACATCATCGCAAGGTATATCAAGTGAGTGAATTCAAGTGTCAAAAGGGTGAGGTTGGGCTGGGTTGATAGGTAAGGTTATGGTACAAGAATTTTTTTTTCTCCAAATGAAATGAAGGTCGTAGGCTAGGTTATAAGGTGATATGGTGAACCACAAGGGCTTGGGTAAGGGTGGAGCAACAAGAAAAAATGGCATGTTGGTATTCAAATGTGGAAAACTTAGGAAAAATATGCTTACATAAGATAGCTGATATTGGACATGAGAAACAGATGCCATTCAATTAGGGCTCCTGACCGACATTGGTGAATCAAATGTGGTAATAAAACACAAAACCCACATTTGGTAAATTTCATTTGGACTTTTCTACTTGTGGAAAATGACAGAGAGGATGAATTTGGACGTTTCACATGGAGAAAATGATAGAGGTACTTTCTAGGATGAGTTGGAGTAATTTGAGAGGTGGGTGGAGTGGATTTTGTGGACCCATGAGATCGATTAGCGTGACGAGATTGATTGAGTGCGGTGAGAGTGATTGAGCCATGGCAGAGGTAGGAGAGAAAGCTAGAGGTCTTCTAGTGTAGAGACCAGATATTCCACCATGAAGATGACATCGAGTAGAGGTAGGATTCAATCCCCATTTGTATTCTTGAATAACAATCAAGGTATAATAAATAAAATTTGAGATTAGAAATTAATTTGAATTTTTTGATGAAAATTTGGTGAAATTAGGTATATGGAGGGTGAAACGTAGGTTAATGACGTGAAAATATTAATGTAATGGTGATTTTTGGGTGGTTTGGGTAGGGTTGTTGGTTATTTATGTTATTTTATTTGAAAAAATGGAACATTGGGGTTCGGCCCTAGGGCCGAACCAATGACCAACATCAGTCAAGGTTCGGTTGACATCGATAGGCTTAGCCGATGTGGGTGGGTGATAGGGTGACTGATACCGGTCAAGAGAACCAATGTCGATCACTGTGAAATGTGATTAAGTATATGAAAATGGGGTTGGGGAATGTATAAAAGTAAGGAAGGGGTTTGGGACTAAGGTAGGTAAACTAGGGTATAGTAGGGCTATGTGAAGAATTATGGGTAGTGTCGAATGATCAAGAATATAGGTAAATAGATGTAAGGGGGGTGAAATAATTTAGGGAAAATAGGTGATGAGATGAATAGAAAAAGTGTATAGGTGTAGGCTAGGTATACTTAATGGAAAATAGAAAGTTGGAGGAAAATGGGGAGATTAGTAAAGGCATAAGTATGTGTTGGGTTGGGTCACATTGGGTAGACAATCAAAATAGTCAATTGATTAACATGGCTAATTAGTGATGATGTAGGTGAGGCAACAAATTACAATGTGAGATAGGGTGCCATATCTATTTGTACATATGTGGAAAACTGTTACAAATGATGATTGGAGGCATATGCAGGATGTTTGGCTCGGTGCCATGAGGTGATACATAAAAATTATCCAAGATCACATCTTTATGGTTGCTCTCATCGATATATGTGATTTAGCAACTAATAGCTTTCATTTTCCTACTGGTGAGATGACGATTATGTTGGAGGATGTTTAAAATATTTTTTCATTTCTGATTGTAGGGAAGCCAATATATCAGATTTCATCATATGCATCAGTTGGAGCCTATAGTTGCATTGTTTGGAGAGGCGATGGGTGAGTTGAGAGATCACATTGTGTAGACACCAAAACTGGGTCACACTCCCCTTGGCACCCCATTGAATAACTAACCCAAACATACTCACCTAACCATACCCCCTCCACACCACATTAATATTAATTTAGTTAATTTAATTTAATTAATACCCATACTCACAATATTCATCATTTAATTACATTAATTGACCTAATTTCCACCTCACCTAGACATCTCATCCAACCACCTCACCCTAGAACTATTCCTGACATGTTGCCATAAATAACAATAATTAAGTCTTACTTGCCTTGATGAGCTAAGATTCTATCTAAACCCTAAAATTAATCCCTAAAATCTCTCTCTAACCACATTCCTACCCACTAGAAGGGAAGTTTCCATTATAATCCATGAGAACAAACTAATTGGGCCTAAGAAATTAAAAACATCTATTCATTTTAGTAAACCTAGGGAATCACACCTTAATCGATGCCGATCACACCTAAACTGATGCCAGTCGACCCAAAATCATCGTCAGCTACCATTTATTCACACAAACAACCTTGTTTTTTGGTTGACATATTCTGAGAGTAAGAGGATGAGGAAAGAGTTGTATGCAAGTAGAACTAGCATACTTTAATGTATCTAAACATCCAGATCCATCACCAAGATAGATATTGAAGCATTACACTCACAGAATCATTCTAGGAGCCACTACTATAATACCAAACACAATTCTTATGATCAACTACCATTACCATTCATCCATAGAGTTTGCATCATAGTAAGTACATTTCTACTAGCATTGTCTATTTTAGTGTAGTTAGCTTCTGTTATCTATGTTTGGGTAGGGTTGTTGGTTATTTATGTTATTTTATTTGAAAAAATGGAACATTGGGGTTCGGCCCTAGGGCCGAACCAATGACCAACATCAGTCAAGGTTCGGTTGACATCGATAGGCTTAGCCGATGTGGGTGGGTGATAGGGTGACTGATACCGGTCAAGAGAACCAATGTCGATCACTGTGAAATGTGATTAAGTATATGAAAATGGGGTTGGGGAATGTATAAAAGTAAGGAAGGGGTTTGGGACTAAGGTAGGTAAACTAGGGTATAGTAGGGCTATGTGAAGAATTATGGGTAGTGTCAAATGATCAAGAATATAGGTAAATAGATGTAAGGGGGGTGAAATAATTTAGGGAAAATAGGTGATGAGATGAATAGAAAAAGTGTATAGGTGTAGGCTAGGTATACTTAATGGAAAATAGAAAGTTGGAGGAAAATGGGGAGATTAGTAAAGGCATAAGTATGTGTTGGGTTGGGTCACATTGGGTAGACAATCAAAATAGTCAATTGATTAACATGGCTAATTAGTGATGATGTAGGTGAGGCAACAAATTACAATGTGAGATAGGGTGCCATATCTATTTGTACAGATGTGGAAAACTGTTACAAATGATGATTGGAGGCATATGTAGGATGTTTGGCTCGGTGCCATGAGGTGATACATAAAAATTATCCAAGATCACATCTTTATGGTTGCTCTCATCGATATATGTGATTTAGCAACTAATAGCTTTCATTTTCCTACTGGTGAGATGACGATTATGTTGGAGGATGTTTAAAATATTTTTTCATTTCTGATTGTAGGGAAGCCAATATATCAGATTTCATCATATGCATCAGTTGGAGCCTATAGTTGCATTGTTTGGAGAGGCGATGGGTGAGTTGAGAGATCACATTGTGTAGACACCAAAACTGGGTCACACTCCCCTTGGCACCCCATTGAATAACTAACCCAAACATACTCACCTAACCATACCCCCTCCACACCACATTAATATTAATTTAGTTAATTTAATTTAATTAATACCCATACTCACAATATTCATCATTTAATTACATTAATTGACCTAATTTCCACCTCACCCTAGAACTATTCCTGACATGTTGCCATAAATAACAATAATTAAGTCTTACTTGCCTTGATGAGCTAAGATTCTGTCTAAACCCTAAAATTAATCCCTAAAATCTCTCTCTAACCACATTCCTACCCACTAGAAGGGAAGTTTCCATTATAATCCATGAGAACAAACTAATTGGGCCTAAGAAATTAAAAACATCTATTCATTTTAGTAAACCTAGGGAATCACACCTTAATCGATGCCGATCACACCTAAACTGATGCCAGTCGACCCAAAATCATCGTCAGCTACCATTTATTCACACAAACAACCTTGTTTTTTGGTTGACATATTCTGAGAGTAAGAGGATGAGGAAAGAGTTGTATGCAAGTAGAACTAGCATACTTTAATGTATCTAAACATCCAGATCCATCACCAAGATAGATATTGAAGCATTACACTCACAGAATCATTCTAGGAGCCACTACTATAATACCAAACACAATTCTTATGATCAACTACCATTACCATTCATCCATCAAGTTTGCATCATAGTAAGTACATTTCTACTAGCATTGTCTATTTTAGTGTAGTTAGCTTCTGTTATCTCTGTCATCAATTTATACTTTGCATGCTTGTTCCTCCATCTCTTTCTATCTTATAACTCACATATTTCCTGTACCCACATTACCAAATCACCCATTATCACCTACTATTCATTCCTGAGTATACCTAGTACCCTTATCAACCTCTTTATCCACCCTACCCTCCTTATCAAATCCCAGATCAAACCCTGCAATAAATTTTCCTTGATTCTCTTACACCCCGACCTTCCTGATGCCAGTTACCCATAACTATCATTAGTTCTGCATAAACTATCATCAGTCGTACAGGATCGACATCGGTCTCTGTGTCTTATACCCTGACCTAGAACAGAACCTAATAACCTCTCATCAGTTGACCTCAACAACCTAAAAATTTACCCTGACCAATTCCAGCAACCTGACACCTACCTATCATTCAGACATGACTATAACCGAGCATGTTATATTAGATTTGTTTATTGTGCTTGAATGAGATACCTAAATCATACCAACTACAATAGGACTTTACTTATTTCTCACATTAATTTGTTTTAAATAGTGGATTGACATCCATCTAGGAAGTATCACACTTCCTGACACTAGCATACGCTAGGAAGTCCACTGTCATATATCATTTAACTATCTTTTGTGGGCTTGTTTTCTATTACAAGTAGTTCCTCCTAGAAAAAAGGAAGCTCTCACAATCGACACTAGATTAAGGAGTCAGAACGCGCGTAACAACCATCAACTAGCCCATCTAATAGGTATTCCTCCTTGGCACTTACCCTTATCTATTTTGACATTCAAAAAGGTAAATAAAATGGTGAAACACAATGTTAACATTAGTTACAGGGATATATATGTAGCCTATCCTTAGGAGACCAAATTAGCAGTGTTGATGATGGTGGCAGTTGGGTGCTATGCACTTCTTGATTTGAAAAGTAGAAGATATCCCTGGGCATTGATGGGGGTTTTACAGGATATGATTGAGGACCAAGTCTACATTCCTTAGGCATCAACTTTTTTATTTTAGATGTAAAGGGAGTTATGGGCATATTGGAGGATTCGGAGATTCGGTGTATGTTGTACCTATCTACTGCAATTTTGGGTTATGAGCACATAGTGTGTCTACGTCTAGTAAGCCTTCCCTGAGAGGAATGGTATAGAGGAGTATATAGGGTCAGTTTCAGGAGATGGATGTTGGTAAGATCACATCTGAGGGCCGGTGAGGCTACATGAGATCTTTTATACTACATGAATGTATTTGAGGGCCTCATAGGATTGGATATTATATGGTGGACATATGTTGATTTTCCCCCCTTATGGAGGTATGGTAGTAGAGCTAACAGGGTTACAATTGATCAGGTGGATACAGGGACAGGGTCTTAGGGAGAACAAGATGATATTGTTACATCGGGTTAGGTGACAGTTTGGGTTGTAGTACGATGTACCTCCACTATTTCCACAATAATGTAGGGATGATATGGAGAGACCATTATCCCCTCCATATCTAGTAGATCCTATAGGGAAAGAGTAGAAAGTGGAGGATATGTGTATTGATGACACATGTTGTTATTGATGGATTTAGGCACTAGTGGATAACCCAACTACAGGAAACAACACTAAGGCTAGGCCAACTAGACTTGGACATAGTCATAGTATAGAGGGACATGCTACAGAGACATGTTACTAACCTACAGTTACATATCACAAAGGAACAGACACAAGTGGTCATCCTTTAGGGGCAGGGGACTAGGTTTCAGGATCAGGTTCCTATGCAGGCATTGACTGTAGATGGGGGAAAGGTATCAGTGTTGTAGCTATAGGTGACAGGGTTACAGGCCTAGATAGTCACATTACAAGGGCATATGGCCACATCACATGAAGAGGAGGCTATATTACAAGCATAGTTAGCTGCACAGGCACCAACACTGGCACTAATATTGGTACAGTGTTCTATTAGATAGGTACAGGAACTGAGACAATGTCACTCTATACAGATATTAGGGCAGGGACCACTGGCATAGGAATAAGGTCAACATGTGGTAGAGAGATTGATGGACATGTATAAAGATGTTATGGTTAAGGATAGGTACTATCGGGATAATTTATTCAATGTTGGTCTTCAAGTGATACCATACGCCAAGCACATGGCCTAGCAGGCCTCCAACTAGAGGACTCATAGTACCAGTATGATTGGTAGTGACTGATCTCATGGGCATGGCTAGAGGGAGGTGACTAGTTTACGGAGGCTGAGGATAGAAGAGGGTACTAAAGAGATGATGAGAAGGTAGATACCAAGACTAGATGAGGGTACTGGTGAGAACAAAAGAGGTGTCATCCCCTCACATGGGTGTGATATAGATGATATTTTATTTTGATTATTGATTTTTCACATATATACTGGCCTGCATGTCGAAGAGGTGAGATTGTATATGAGATATTTTGAGATATTTATGTTTATATATATGTATTTAGTGTATTGATATATAGACATTCTGATGTGTAGATTGATGATGATATTTATAGATATGATGTTGTTTTATTTCTATTAAAATATTATCATGGAAAGTAGATGTAGGCATGGTTTGGTTCCATTTCTAATTTAATGTTGTTATGGAAATAAGGTGACTTAAGAATATTTGAATCAGATGCAGGCATGAGAGATTCATGAACAATAGAAGTTACATGCATGCTTGAGTCAAAAAATTGTAAGTGTTGTTGTGATGGAAATATAAACATGTTTATACATGCGTTGTGTGATTGATAGATGTTTAAATTATATTTCCATTTTATTTCCATTATATTGATGTCATGGAAATAGGTGATTAGGCATGGTTGAGTCTATTTAGTTTATGAATGAATGGTTCAAATGGTATAGTTTTTGTTATTCTATTGTTTATGGAAACTAGATGAGTATGCATGATTTGGTTATGTGATTGAGTGATTTTATTTTCAATGTATTAATGTCATGAAAATTAGATGTTGGGCATAGTGAAAATATGATTGAATGATTTAATTTTCCTTGTATTTATTATATGAAAATGAGATGTTAGGCATGGTTAAATTTTATGTGTTTCGATTTAATTTCCAAGTTATTGGTATTATGGAAAATAAATGATAATGTACTTATGTAGTGTTTGATTTTGTTTGTGAGATAACTTTCAAATTATTGTTTTTATGGAAACTAACAATTTTATAGGGGAAATGATGATGGTTAAAAGATTGTGTGAGTTAACCTCAAAGGGCCCCATACCCTAAGAGTGCTCCTACATAGCCCTTGTGAAAGGGGCCTCAGGCCAATGTAGTTATCCCATAGGATAAGGAAGAATAAGATGAGGTAGATGAGTAGGTGGGTGAGTTTAGGTATGGTCAAATGGGTTAAATGGGTAAGGTAATTTAGGCATGGTTGTGTCTAGGTTGATTAGGCATGGTTGTGTCTAGGCTGATTTAGGCATGGTTATGTCTAGGTTGTTAGGCATGGTTGTGTCTAGGCATAGGGTGTAAGATGAGTTGATTGAAGTAGATGATGCATGTAAATGTAGGTGAAAGGAGAAGAAATCCCATAAACTAAGTGTCAAAGGTCATTGTTCTGTGTAGAAGAATAAATAAGTAAACACATGAGTGAACTGAATAGAATAAAAATTCCCCAAGTTGGAAAAGACCCTAAATTTCATATCCTTAGACTCATTGAATGTAAGTCCCTAGATACATTGCATGATCGATAGGTCTATAGGTGAAAGAAGTTTGTGATCACAATGTGTAAAGTACATGCTTCATCCCTTGAGTTGGTTTAGAAGATAATAAAACAACAGGTAAGGTGGAAGGGTTCATTTTTAGCATAACCTTGTTGTGGGACAACATGCCCCTTCTGCAAGATACCCAAAACCAGAATAGGCAAGTCCATGACCAAAAGTTTGTATTTTTCTTGAATTTTTGTGTTTCTTTTCTTTTTGTATATATAGACTAATCAATGTGGGAAGTATATAATGGGATAAATAAGTTATCCTTAAGGTATTCTTGAATCCAATTGATGTGGGAAGATCTAGAATTATTTTATTTGAGAAGTATATATTAGTATTATTTTTTGATAAACTAAATATAATATAAGGCTGACTTTTTATAGTCATCCTTTGAGGGAGAAGTCTACTTATAGTAGAAAGAAAGAGAATTAGATGTCCTTTTGAGGGATTCATCTTTTTACGATAAGTTTTACTCAAGGAGTTGAGTTTTTGGTTATACCATGCATATGTTTGCTTTTTTTATTTTGAACTTGAAGTCATGGAAAAGACTATAAAGGAGTATATGCCTCTTTATGAAGGCAATACCATAACACAAAGAGGTTAGCTATCAAAGAGGTGTTTTAAGTGATGAATGAACATGGGATTCCATCCTAAAAATAATGAAAATTATCCATGAGAATCATGCCATGACTAGAGCCGTGGTACTCATATTAAAGACAAGGCTGAAAGGTGATGGATAATCACACAATCCTAGTTTAGTCATTGGTCCTTAAAATAGGTAAATGGAGGAAAGGTTCACTCAAGGGATAATCATATAGGTGACATAAAGTGATGTAGTACTTTATTCAATAGTAGAATGTTCAAAGATGTAAGGCATTAAGGGGCTCAGGTTTGGGTTTACCTTCAAGAGAAGATAAATGATAAGCACCTGATCCATAGGCATGGGTAACAATATAAGGTCGAAGCCAATTAGGAGAAAATTTGCTCCATTTTTTTTTTCTGGTTTGGTTACATGTTGATTTTCCTTTAGAACAATATTACTGACCTTGAAAGTGTGTTCATGAACACATTTTTCATAGGCATGTTTGGTACATTTTTTGTATATTTGAATATGGTCGAGAGTATTTAAACGATGTTCATCTAATAGCTCAAGTTGTGCTAAAAGTTCTTGGAAAAATTCATCATCTGATAGCATATATTTTAGTGAGATACGAAGGGATGGAATTTGGAATTTGAGAGGTAGGATGGCCTCTTTGTCATAAACCAAAGAAAAAGGTGTAGCATTGGTAGAGGTAAAAATGCTAGTACATTAAACCCATAAGGAAAAAGGAATGTGCATATGTCAATCCTTTCCAGTATCATCTATGAATTTCATAAGAATTTTGTTTAGGGTTTTGTTGAAAGATTCTACTTGGCCATTGGTCTATGGGTAATAGGGTGATGAAAAACTTAGTTGAATGCCAAAGGTATCACATAGTTTGCGTAGGGTTTTGTTTTTGAATTTTTTTCCATTGTCATTGATAAGGTGATGAGGAAAACCAAAGTGACAAATGATGTGGTGATTGATGAATTCACATATTTTCTCAGCTTTAGTTGAAATGAGAGGGATAATTCTACCCATTTAGTATAATATTTGGTTGTTGTGATGATCCATTGATGACATTGAGAAGAATGAGGGTTAATCTCTCTGATGAGATCCAAACCCCATTGAGAGACATGCCAAAATTCCCTAACAACTTGTAAGGTGTGACTAGGAGTATGGTTAAGGTTAGCATTTTTTTTTCATTTCACACAATGTTTGACATATTCACAATAGTCTTGGTTAAGGGTTGGCCAGTAATAGCTAAGGCGAAGGATATGTTTGGAAACAACGATGCCACTAAAATTTCCAACACAAATCCCATCATGAAATTCTTTAATAATGTACGTAATTTCAGAACTAGTGAGGCACCTGAGTAGGATACTATCAAAGCCATGTTTGTAGAGAAGACCTCCCATAACGATGTAATGGGAGACCTTGTGGAGGAAGGCATGTTGACCATTGTAAGTGAGGTTTGGAGGTAGCATTGAAAGGGAAAGGTAGTCAGTGTACTTCTTATACCAAATGTCATGTGGGTCAGTTTTAATACGTCCCACAAAATTAACATCAGGAATGATGTAGGAAGGTGATTGCAATCATTGTATTGTGACAAAGATTTTGAGTCAGAAGGTGAGGCTGGTATTTGTGAGGTGAGACAAGCCATGGTATCCATGAATTTTTTGGTGGATCAAAGAGTGGTTTGAAGGAGGGAATGGTCAAAAGTGTTCAAAATTAGTTTGACATGGAACTTATATTTTTTAAGGACCTTGTTACGATATTGGTATATTCTATTGACTTGGTTCACAACCAGTTGAGAATCACCAAATATATTAATGGATTTAACATCTAAGGAGATGGTAGTTTTGAAGACCTAAGACAAGTGCTTCATACTCAATGATGTTATTGGTGCATTCAAAGTCTAATTTGAATGATAAAGGCATAGGCTCATCATTGAGAGGAATGAGGATGATTCCTGCACCACCCCCATGTTGAAATTTAGAACTGCCAAAGAATAAGGTCATTTGGTAAATGATAGGGTCAACAGGAAAATCATCGATGGAAAGGGTAGAGATAGATTCATACAAGAAATTGAAGTTATAAGATTGGTGTATGGGAAGCAAAGCGTCTGCAAGTTGATCTACAATGGTTTGTCCCTTGACATAATTTTGAAGAATGAACTCTAGGTCTAAGTCTACAAGGAGCATGAGCCAACATGAGGTGCATGTTGATGTTGGTAAGGTTTGGCATACATGTAATGTAAAGGGTCAATGTTAGTGATGACAAAGGTTTTATGGTTAAGTAGGTAGTGGTGAAGTTTGGTGGTGACAAAGACTAAGGCTAGGAAAATATTTTCAGCATGGGTATATCTAGTCTCATAGTCTAAAAGTGTATGGCTTATGTAATAAACTATTTTCTCCCTGTGTTGCTCATCGCAATGAGTGAGCATAGCACCCAAAGAATGGTCAGTGGTAGAAATGTATAGGTAGAAAGGTTTTTCATCTTTAGGTGGGATGAGTACATAGGTGGTTGAAGAAGGTATTTCTTCAATGCTTCAAAGGCTTTGTGGCACTCATCATTCCAATTGAAGGAGACATCCTTTTTAAGAAGCTGATGAAAAGGGTGACATCGGTTAGAAATTTGGGAAATAAAGCATCGAATGGATTACAATTTCCTTGCAAACTACAAAGTTGTTGGAGGTTAATGGGTGGGGGCATCTCTAGAATGGCCTTGATTTTGGATGGGATCGACTTTGATGCCCCACAAAGAGATAATGAAACCAAGGAGATTTTCAAGAGAGGACTGCAAAGATGCACTTCTTTGGTTGAAGGTGAATGTAGTATTTGATGAGGTGGTTGAAGATGATTTTGAGAATGGGGAGGTGTTCGGCACAACTTTTGGACTTACCAAGAAGGTCGTCGACATAATCTTCCAATATGTCATGCATGATGTCATGGAAGATATAGGTCATAGCACATTGATAAGTGGCACCAATGTTTTTCAAACCAAAGGGCATGACATGATAATAGAAAGTCCCCCAAGGGGTGATGAAGGTGGTTTTATGTTGATCTTATGGTGCGAGTAATATTTGGTTATAACTTGAGAACCCATCCATGAGAGATAACATCTCATGGCCAGCTGTCAGATCAACAAGTTGGTCTATGCTAGGTAAAGGAAATTCATCCTTAGGGAAAGTGAGGTTAAGGTCATGGAAGTATGTGTAGATGCAAAGTCCCCCTGTTGCCTTGGTGATAAGTACAATGTTAGAAATTCATTTTGGATAGTCAATGGGTAGAATGAAAGAAATAAAAGGAGGCATTGGAGTTCTTCTTTCACAAGAAGAGCAATGCATGGATGTAGTTTTTACAACTTTGGTTTCACAGGTTTAGCATCGGGGATAGTTATGATATTGTGCACCATGATATTTGGGTCAATACCAGGCATATTGACATAAGACCAAGAAAAAGCATTGTTATGATCTCAGAGGAAAGAGGTGAAGGCTTCCTATTCAGTGGAATCTAAATATTGGCCTATCTTCAACATGTGAGGGTCATCCTGAGTGTGAATGTTGATCTCTATGGTTGATTCATTCAACATGGTTTGTGTCTCATAAGGTAATGACTGGTGAATGTAAGAATCTTCCGCACCTAGATAGGTGAGAATGGAATCATCATCCTGACATTGAACAACATTGATAGAAGGTGTGTCTTCTTCCAACATGTCAAGATAAAGAAGCGGAAGGGAAGAGGATGCCTTGCCATCATGATGATAGGTCAGAGGTCCTAAGGAAATGGTGTTCCTAAAAAAAAAAGTTAGGAGGTATGGATTCTAGATCCATTGACTTTGTAGGTGATGGCAGTGCAACGGGTGAAGATGGTAAAGAAGGTGAAGAAGGCAAAGAAGGTGAAGAAGGTTGATCTTCCTCTACGAGGTCGACTCTTTCCTTCTTAGGATTAGGTGGTTTAGAAAATCCAATGCTATGGCGGTCCTTACGTTTGTGGGTAGTACAAGGAATAACTGTGTGATGAACTTGTTTGTAAAGACCAAAGCCAAATCCTTTCCAAGCACAATGATAGAGAAAGGTGTGGGAGAAATGGGTTGGTGAGGTAACGAAATTCAGAGGAAAAAGGTCATGTTTGAGTAGGTGGTTCAGGTGAATAGGAAGAAGTATCAAGTCCCCTGAATGTTAGGTTGTGCACAGGTAAATGGGACCATATGGAAAGGTTTCTCCTACATGACGGTCATAATGTGAGTGTTGATGAAGGTTTCCATACTCTTGAGGAGTTTGGAAGGTATCGATATTGTACAGGTGATACTCCCCCAATGTAAGTCATTGAAAAACACCTTCCAAAGGGTCAATAGTAGGTACTTGGGTGGTAGGAATGGAAGAAGAAGAAGAAGGGTTAACTTTGGAAGTTATGGAAGTAGTGGGGAGAGGTGTGCTAGTTGATGAAGGTGTAGTAGCAGAAGTGGTAGAGGAAATAAGGCAGTGGCAGAAGATGAAGTGGCTACATTAGTAAACAAGGTAGTAGCGGTAATCGAAGATGAAGAAACAATGGAAGTAGGTGAGGTAGGGGTGGTGGTAGATGCCTTAACTAGAATAAGGACATCATTAGGTTGATACAACATGTTAAAGGTTTTAAAATACAAAGGGTCTTGCTTGAATAGTATTAGGGTGACCTTCATATTTGAACTTGATGTAGCGATGTAAATTTGAAGGTACACACCCCATGGCATGAATCCAAGGTCATCCCACAACATGTTGTATTAGAATTCCCCCTCCAGAACATAGAACAATTTAGGATTGGTGTGGGGGCCCACGTGAATGTGGAGAATGACAGTGCTGAGGTTAGTGGTTATGGCGTCATTGAATGAACACATCATAACTAGGTTAATATGCATGAAATAGGAAGGTATACGAATTTATTCGTATGCACGGGAAGAAATGATATTGATGCTCACACCTCCATTGATCATAATGATTCATACGTGACTATCATCGATGTAGACAAGAGATGAAGAGGGTGGGGTCAGGATCCTCTGAATGGAAAGGAGAAATTTCTAATTCAGAGAAAATGAACAGTGGAAATATGATGAGTGGTAGTGGGAATGGAGGTCTTGGGTGAAGCAGTAAGAGAAGCCACGTGATGAGGGGTGAAAATGGTAGAAATGGGTGAAGGGTCATTCAGTAGTACCTCAATGGTTTGCAGGATTTCAAGAAGGGTTTGTCGGTGAGATTCAGAGGTTTGGATGAGGTCATACAAAGATATTTTTAAAGGTGATTGATGTAGTTGTTTGATCATGGTGCGATGTGTAACACCATCAAAAATAGGATAGGTCATCCCAGGAATGGTTACCTTGGGTGCAGGTGTAGATGGGATGTTGGGTAAAGGTGTAGTGGATGGGTTTCCTATCATCTCTTTCCCTTTATCTTTCTGCACTCGAGTGGTAACTCGAACCATATTGATCTAAGGAAGAGAGGGAGATGAGTCATGAAAGGTATAATACAGGATGGAAAAAAACCTAGTACGGGATAAGAACCTTGTGAAATGAGTATGGCGCATTGGCATTTTAGAGGGGTTGGGCTAGCTCTCTAATCTAAACCATGTTAATCTCAAAGGTCGGAGGAGGAAAAGAGGACTGTGGAGGTGGAGGTGAAGGCCACTGAATAGTTATGGGTTTAGGTCGTATGATGACAAGCAAAGGGGGAATGACATCCTCATCTAATTGGTCATCTTCTTCCAAGGGGATTTCTACATTACAAAGCTAAAGGAGAAAATTTGTAAGCTTCTTACAATCCTTGATATCACATCTTGGAGAATGATGATATGCACAAGATCTTAGTATCGTCAAACCCTGTTGGTTTAGGTTTAGGTCATAAGGTTTGATGGGATTCAATGTGATAGTTAAGGTTTCTAATAACCTAGCAATGATATTAGCATAGGATCTTGCTAATGGATCATAATGTGAAGTCAAAGTGGGCTTGGGTGAAGGCATGGGTGATGGCTATGAAATAGGTGTTGATTGAGGTGGTGTAGGTGGAGTTACCTTTTTGGTAGGTAAAAAAGATTTTGTTTTTGGTTTTGATTTAGGTTGCACCTTCTTGGGTAAAGGTATAGGTGGGGCATGTGAGGAAGAAGGGGACATAGAAGATGAAGACAATTTGAAGATCCAGGGTGAAAGTGACTGTGTTGGCAGTGGTGTGGTAGCAGGTAACGTAGATGATGTATGCAAAAAGGGAAATGAAGATGAGGGTGTAGGTGTAGGCTAAAAAATGTATTACAGGTAAAGGTATGGATGTTGGCTGAAGTGGCGATGAAGGTATAGGTACAGGTGTAGGTTGAGGGTGTGATGATGGTAAAGGTTTGGGTGTGGTTTTCCACATGTGGGGTTTTTTTTGGTGAAGAGGTAAGGGCATGGGAAAAGGGGTTGGTGAAGGTGCGGATGTAGGTTGTCATACCTTAGACTTTCCTTGGTGAAGTGGTTGCTTAACCAAGGTTGATGGATGTGGGCCTAAGATCGATGGAAGAGGTGAGGGTGAATAAGGCCTAGGAGAATGTGGCTTCTTCTTAGGCACATAAGTTGACTTCATGATGGACAGTTGTGTAGTAGTCAGGTCTAATTTGATGGTGGGATGCACTAGACTAGGCGTAGGGTGGACCCCCAGTGTAGCGGTGGGTTTAGTTGAAGATTTGGATGTTGATGAGGATTTAGGTGTAGGTGAAGGTTGGGGTGAAGGTGAAGTTGATGAAGAAGGAATGGATATGACTGGTTTAGGTTTTATGGTCTTGGTTGACTGGAATACCTTCAAATAAATGGTGGAGGTATATATGGGAAACATTTGCATTTGAATAGATATTGGGAGTTGCAGGTGCCCCCAGAGCATGGTTTGATCAACATACTCTAACTGGTCTACCAAACATGAGAATTTATTTTGTTTATAAAGTGATGAATGAGTTGTGACACCTGTCCAAAACTCTGAGTTAAGTGACACATCGAAGGATTCTACCTCAGATTCATTCGGTAAGAGTGATGCTAGAAGATCGATAGGATCCTGGAAGACCCTCAGTGAAGCATCACTTACAGGAAGAAGAGATACAATTGGCTCCTCAATGGGGTGAGGATATGGAAAAAATTGCATGATATAGACTCTTCTTTGGGTAGAAAGGTTGATAGGGTCAGTCTCCTATTGGATTGAGGAGCAAGTGAAATGGGTTCCTCCTTGGGTAGATTCATAGGCAAGATAGTTTCAATGGTAGGAAAAGATGTAGATGTAGTTGGTTCCTCCATGGGTAGAGGAATAGGTGTGATAGGCTCTACAGTGAGTTGGGACATAGATGAGGTAAGATCTTCTATAGATGAAGGGATAGATGTGAGGATTTCCTCCATGGGTAGAGGAGTAGAAGGATTAGGCTCTTCCGTGGGTAGGGGAGCTCGCGTAAGGATTTCCTCAATAGAGGGGATGAGAGGTAACTGAGTAGAAGAGATAGGTACAATGTCAAAGATGGCATGGACCTCATGAACATTGGTGTTAGAAGTCTCACCCATTTGGTTTGATGATTGATTGTGGTTTGGGAAAGGATTTTTAAAGATTTACAAGTTTTGGTTTTCCTGAGCATTAGGATTGTCGAGGATGAGATCTCCATTATCTAACTTCTCCTAGACAATATTATTGAATATTTTTTACAGTTTCCATCACTATGACCCCTAATGTGATGGTAGTTGCAATATTCATTTTATTTATACCATGAGGGAAAAGGATGGAAGGATCAAAACCAGTATGTGGTTTGATCGATGGAAGGATGATAGCCCTTGCTTTCAACAATTTCTCCAGCACAGAGGAGTAAGGTTCCCCTATGGGAGTATATCATCATTGTTCATAATTATGTTGAAATTTATGAACAATAGAAAGAGTAGAAGATGGTTTTGGCTAGTTGGATGGATGAGATGGACCAGCTTTTAGGAGCACTGCGTTGGCATATCCCTTGGGCTTTGAATGATTAGTTTGTGGTTTGGAAGAAGAAGAAGAGTCATTTGGTTTGAAGGGAGTGCTCTTGTTGCGTAATTGTAATTTTTTGTCTTTAATAGCATGGGTTTCAATTTTATGAGCCATTATGAATGCCTCATCTAATATTCAGAAGGTTTGGACTTGGAGAGTTGGGGAGATGTGTCTGACACAAGTCCTAGTAAATAACTCTATTAGTTCAGTTTGAGGCAATTGGAAAGTGAGTTGATTAATAAGGCTCTGCCAACATGCGTGACAAAAATATGCAATAGACTCGTCTTCATATTAGTGTATCAAATACAAGTCGGTCATGGTAACCTTCTTGAAAATGTTAATGGAGAAATGATTGAGAAAGGCCTGGGCTAGTTGGTTGAATGAAAAGATAGAGTGCCTAGGTAAGGCACTATACCAGTCTAAGGCAGATTCTGTCAAGGAAATTGGGAAAGTTTGAAGAAGCAGGGCATCATCATGGGAAATCAGATAACATACATGTTTAAAAGATCAAAAATGTTTTTGTGGATCCTCCTTGCTATTAAATTGGTTAAACTTTGGCATTTCCCAATGTGTGGGGTATGGATGAATTGGAATAGAAGGGTGAATAGGCTCATTACAAATCTCATCGTAAGTTAGAGAATTGTGGGAGCTGGAAACAAATGCTTCTAGGGTCTGTATCTTGTCCATCATCATCTTGATCAAATCTGTGGTTGGATTTGATTGAGGTACACCTCCAGTGGTATAAGGAGGTGGATATGATGAGTAGGATGTAGGTGGCATACCAGTATATGGAGGTTTCGAGTAAGTGAAATGAGAAGGGGGCATATAGGAAGTGGTAGATGATGATGGCATATACCCTGAATGGGAGGTGTAGGTGACAGGTGGTGGCTGAGACAGGGTATAGGTGGGAGGAATGTATGTCAAGACCCTCGTAGTGATAGGAAATAAAGTGGTAGGGATAGACATGACTAGACTCTGAAAAGGGGTCGATGTAACTGGAGGTTTTGAAGTGGGGATCCCTACACTAAGATCCATAGATGATGGTGGGGTAGACATCATAGGGGTGACAAACATAACAACTGTGATAGATGTCATAGGTATAAAATATATTGATGATATAGGGTCAATATATGAAATGACAGGTGATGAGGCTCAAGTGGGTAATAATGCATTGGTACTGCTTGATATAAAAGTGGGGGTGAGAGTAGGAGACATAGATGTAGGCATCCCAAAAAAAGGTTGACATGACAAGTCATGGGTGGAAGAATGGGCTAAGTAATATTGTAGGGTAGTGGTATTATGATTGAGGAATTTCATGAATTCCTCATCACCTATAGGTACAATGGGAGGTACGTTGGGGTCCATAGGAAAAGAAATAGAAGGTGGTGATGGGCTAGGGGGTAACGACTAATGGCTGGCATGAAAGACTAGGGTGTTGACTTGTCTGTGAGTCAAAACCATGTGAATAGTGGTAAGACAGGTGATCTAAGCTCTGCTGATGGTGTAGAAACACAGAAACAAATGATAGAAGAAATATGGAAAATGAGAATTGGTCATTGTTTTGACAGAAAAATCAAAACATAGAGACCAATGTCGGTAGGATAACCAATTCCGATGAAAAGTGGTAATTGATACCGGTTGATGGAATGATGCTGGATATTGTGAATAAATGGAAAAATTGAAAAATTGGAGATAAAGGGTGAAAATCATGTGGAGCAGACTCTACTTATGGTAACAAAGACTCAGATCTGTGATAAATGCCAGAAATTAGTCACATAAGATATATGTATGTGAATTGAATATTGTTTTGGGAGAAATAACCAAAACAGCTAAGAATTGATGTCAGTCAGCTAACCAATGATGGTATGAAGAGGTAACCGATTGTGGTTAATGGACTGATACCGGTTACTGTGAAATTTGAGAAGATGATGAAAATTTGAATTTTAAAGTGATTAAGTCCAAATAAACACCAACCTAGAAACTGAGTATGGAAATGATAAGTCCTAACACACTCAAAAAGAGTTGGAATACACCAAATGTGATTGTGGAGTATGTAGGGAAAGAAAAAGAGGTGAAAATGATCTCACAACTCAAAACACAAATCAGGAAAAAGCTAGCAAACATGCCAAATCCTAGGTAATAGATTTTTATGTTGTGTGGCTTATGCCATTTAGAACTAACTGTAAGTATAATAGATCTTTTTGTCAATGAGGGTTCCTTATACGTATTCTATGGATGGTTTCAGGTCTTTTTTAGATAAAGCGACCCGATATACCTTTCGGTATATGTGGTACAACTCTTATATGATGACTGGCCATAACACTAGTTAGATCTACCGCTAATCTGATTATTATTCCTTAACGGTAATTACAGGGAAGGAATATGTTTAATCAATGAGTAATTTGTTTCAGTGATTTGGTTTGGGGTGTGTGTGTAAGAAGTGAGCTATGCTTAATTCCCACCAACCATCAACTGGTCATGACCTCCAATATATAGGTTGCAAATAAATTTAAGTGAGTTAAATGTAACATACAAAAGATGAAATTTAGAGATTTTTAAGCCCAAATCAAAAGTGAAATTAGATGTAGAAAATAGAGAATAGGTGAGGAGGATGATCTTTCACTAAATGCAAGACAAAATAAAAAAAGTGTTATTTTAAACCCAAAATATGAAGTTCAATTAGACAATTAGACGAAGAAGAATTTTCCTAGGGAAAAAGTCTAATGTGCACTCTTTTGAAAGGAAATAGACACATAAATATTCCCTAAGAATGAACAATGAAAAAGAACCCAAGTAATAGGGTCCCACTGAGCGTGCCAAAATGTTTCACCTCAAAGTAATGCGATAAAACAAATAAGAAGGTAATGGACATAGGAGGAATACCTGTGTTATGTAGATGGAAGAAGGCATTGCACGCATTGTAGACTTTCGATCAAACTGAATGCGAGAGATTCCTTTTGGCTAGGAGGAACTACCTGTAAATCACAACAAGACCACAAGAGAATATTAAATAATATATGGTAGTTGACTAACTAGAAAGTGCTAGTTCTAGGAAGTATGTTACTTCGTAAATGGTTGTCAATCCAATATTTAATACAACTTAATACAAGAGGAAATAATAAAGGAATTATTACTACTATAATAAACAATATTTAGATGTCTCCTATTAAAAAAAAACAAATTTAACTTAAAAGGAAAGGTTAGAATTTGGTCTTGGGATGGGCTAGTTTGGATCTGCAGGTGTGGTAGGGTTGTAGGTGAAGTCTAGGTGAAGTTAGGTAGGGTTTTGGGTTGTTTTGGGAAAGTTGTGAGCTTGTTGGTTTAGGGAAAATTGCTAGTCTCAGAGACCAACATTGGTTAGGTGACTGATGTTACTATTGGGTAGTGACCGATGCCGGTTGGGTGACCGGTGTTGGTAGGGGAAATTTGGTGGTAATGTCAAAAAATGAGAATTGGGAACTCTCTGTGATTGCACAGAGAGTGATGGGGCTTTGGATAGGTTTGTGGGATTTTTGTTAAGACTCAAAGATGCTGATATGAAGGTTTAGGTAAAGGTGTGGGAGGTTAAATGGACATAGAAGGTTGGTCAGAGGCACTGGGGATTAGATCCGGGTAAGGTAGAATAAGGTGAATGGTAGATAACTTAATAAAACAATTTAAGCAATTAGAAATGACAAAGGAGAGACAAACACTTACTTTTTGAATGTAACCTGGAGGTGGATGGTGGTGGTGGTTGTAGAAGGTGGTGATCTAGAGTGAATACAGTAGTAGGGTGACATGATGCTTCCTGGTGTGTGTGTTGGAGCTCTGGAAGAACCTGTAGATGAACTAAATGATGTATGAATGTTGAGAGGGCTTTGGTTAGGTCACAAGGTCACAGGAATTCTTGAAGAGTATGAATGTAAAGAAGCGTAATCCAAAGAAGTTAAATTCAGAACCTGAATAAAGAGTTACAAAACTCTTATTTAACCTAACCGATGACAGTTAGGGAACCAACACCGAGCTGAGGGAAAACTGGGCATCGGTTAAGGATAATTGGTCCAAGTTTCCAAAAATAACCTGATCTTTGCTAATTTTGGTGTGATTTCAATTTTTAGTCTGGGTCTAGAGTGTTGAATGACATTAATAGGAGCGTGGAATTGGTTAGAGGATTAATAGGTCATGAATGGTTAGGGTTAGAAAGAAGTCCTAGTTGGTTAGGATAAGTAGAGACTTAGTCTAGGTTCATTAATAGGCTAAGAATAGGTCTTATGATGAGGTGGAGGGCTGATGTGGTAGGATGAGGTGGATATTAGTTTAATTAAGGTAATTAAAATAATAATAGTGTGAGGATGAGGATTAATTTAATTATGAGTAATTAAATAGAAAGAGGTAATTGCTAGGTGTTTTGTATTATTATTTGATTGAAAATAAGTTAAGGGAATATGACCCAATTTTGGGTGTATACACACTTGTAGGATCACAAGTCTTATGAAAAGCATGCTCATAATTTGAAAATTATGGTAAATGAAAGTTATACGTGAAAATGCTCCATTTCTCATTCTGCGGCTTTTCCTTGCATCTTTATTTTATTTATGGGTCTTCTGCATATCTTTAATGTCCCACAACCTCTTTTAATTATTTTGTGGATCCTTTAGTATCTCATAGATTTTAAATTTCATAGAATATTAACCTCTAAGAAACCAGTGGAATACTAAATCAGTATAATATGGCTTTGTTTCATATCCACATTCTCAATCCGTTGCATGGATTAACCCCTCGGTATCAAAAACTTCACTACTCAACTAATTTTACCTAAAGAACCATCAAATTAATTCATTGACTTTTCATATTTTTTTCCTTAATTTAATTTCACATATCCCATGGGTTCAAAACCTATTGTACACTTACTGGACTTAACCCATGAGATTGAGTTGATGTTGCACTAGCCAACCATACCAAAATCCAACTTAAGTCTCGAGTTGATTCTTATTTTTCCATGGATTGGGAAACAACCCACAAAACACTAAGTTATGCAATCTCTGGATGACTTGCTTTGTGTGCCACAGTATTCTTAGAGCATAATGTTCAAGCCCATTTTACAAGTTGTTTCAAAATTATGGGGGAGGGAAATTTCTTATCACAATTTTTGAGGGCTATTGAATCTATGTGGAGAAGAGACTCAAAATATGGATTCACTTTAAATATACGTACTGGTTCAAAATGAGTACAACCATGACATATGACATATTCCATCATAGAATCTATCATACTTTGATATGGGTCATTTTCATATGGGAGTTACATGTTATTCCTAGCATCATAACTCCTAACTATATTATGGGAGTATTACATGTCCAGGAATGGGTGTTACACAAAACTCCTACTTATATTATTTTTTTCATCTATGAGAATGTTATACCAATTTTACCTTATGCAATAATATTTGGGTTATGTTAAATTTCTTGCTAATTACTTGGAGCACATTTTCATTTTTTGTTGGAGTGAAAATATTATGATGTTCATGGGATTCATTATATCCTCATGGTTCACTCTGATATGTTATTAGAGCTGAATTATATTGGTAAATGTCAAATCTTTACTTTTTGTGAATTACACCTATTTTTTAAATTATTAGCTTCTTGTGTAAGGTTTGTGTCAGTGAAATAATTTGTTGTAGTGCAAATTATTGGTTTTCACCAATGGTCACGGGGCTAAGCTACTCCTTTTTTTTATGAGGCATCCATTATTAAATGTGAAATAAATAAATCTATGGGGTAGATGTTAGGTTAGGGATCAGAGAGGTATACTCTAATAAACCTACGGAATAAAATTTGTATAGTGTATAAGGAAGGAATTTGAGGTGAAGAGAGGTAAAGAGGAGTTGGAGATATAAAGAGAGAAAGGGTTAATGATGTGATTATGATTATAGAAATCACATACATCAATTATATTAGGTCCACATTCAATTATAATAATAGAACATTGTAAGCAAACATCAAGATTAACAAACTAGAAACACAAAGTTCTATAGATTCATCAATCAAGGAAACAAAATTCTTTCTTTGTTACATAAGATCACCATGCTTACAAAATTGGGAAAATAAAGAGAGTAGAGGATCATAAGAAAATAAATAGATGAAATGAATATTTCATTTATTTATGTATTAATGATAAAAATATCAACAACATACAAAAATCCACAATTTCTAACCCTTTGGAATGCAGAATCCATTCTAATATATAACACTACAACTATCTTTTCATCTCCCCCCACATGTCTTTTCAACTATTTTAATCACTTGTGAACATTCATATTCCTAGGATAAAAAGGTGATTCTTTTCCTTATTGATGAAAAATTACTCTTACAATGTTAAGTTGAAGGTCACTTAAGTGAATTTAAAAAATGGGAAAAAAGAGCATTCTTAATGAAGGATTAGAATATGGAGAGAGAGAGAGAGAGAGAGAGAGAGAGAGAGAGAGAGAGAGAGAGAGAGAGAGAAGGAAGAGAGAGAAAGAGAGTGAGAGCGAGATAAGGGTTGACCAATTTGATGAAGGTGAATACTTTTATGATGAATATATTTCTGAATTGAATCACTAGAATCATAATCTTCTTCTTTTGTGATACATGAAAACATCCTAGAGCATCAAATAATTGTTTAGAAGCACTATTATGATATTTGCATTGTGATAAGAACATGATGATATATTTTGATTACAAGGTGTTGGATGTGTGTTATCATTGATGTTAATGATATATGTTTTCATTTATATCATTAGGTTTCATTGATGTTCAAAGGAGTATGGAGCATGAAGGTGGATTGGTCGTGTCAAGTTAAGGTAAGTATCTTGTTGAGATTTCATGGTGTTTCATGGGTTCTTGAGAAGTGAAATGGTTTGTAGGAGTTTGGTAGTGTATTTTAGAGGTATGGATGGTTTTGTTGAGGTTTCATTAGGTGTCATGAATGTTACTACAAGTGTTCAATTTTTTCAATGTGATGAGGGGATAATTCTTAGTGAAACAAGCATGTTTAAGAGGCCTAATATAGAGGTCTAGTCAGTAGGTATGATATGAAATGATGGAGTAAATGTATGTATGAATTTTTTATGCATTTTTAGAGATGTTAGAGAATGATTATGAGGTATAGAGACACTCACATGTGTCTTATATTGTTGGTTCAAGTGTTAGTAATTGGATTCCATTTTATTCCTAGACATAGTCTTTGAGAAAACATGCCGTAGTGAAGTGATTTGGACTTTTCTCAGCATGGTGATGCAAATTATATCATTATATAAGGTTTCACAGGTTTTTATTGAGGTGTGGACCAAGTTTTAGGTCTTGGAATATAATATTAAGTAGACCCAATCTATTAGATAAATTTGAATAGGGATACTAAGAAGGTTTTCCATGTGGAATGATATTAGTTGATTTTCACAATTTTATAAACAATCGTTAAGAAGGATACCTTGTTTTAAATCCTTTTAAAAACCTTTGTCTGTAGTGATGAGGAATAAATTTATGGTACATGATCAGAATGGATTTTTTAATCAAATGTGATAATTGGAGGTTTCATAGGACTCTCACATGTTTCTCTAGGTGTAATTTAGTTGTTGTGGTTATGTCTAGAACCCACTCACAAATGTAGGTTTATGAATATTTGCAATTTTCTCTCATGTTTTGCATTAGATATGCTAAATAAATTGGTTTTAGATAAATTACAGGAGATATAAATCATGTTTGGAGTGGTTTATAATTTTTTTTGATCCCTTAGGAGGTTTGTACAAGATTATTTTACAAGTATATTTTGGGGAAGTTTTGGTTAATTTCAGGTGACCTCGTTGTAGAAGATTTATTATAGGTTCTATAATCTGATTTGTGGCATGTTTTTTGTTTGGTGATGACTATATGGTCATTTTATTTCTATTTATATATTCCTCATACATTTATGATGTCATTTGGTGTAGTTTTGAGCTTCATTTTTGAAGAATGCTAATAGGGCAGCTTGGTTGTGCTTGTTCTCAAGAGGGTTGCATGGCCTGAGATGATGATGCAGGGTGTTTCATGGTTTCTCAAGGTATTTTATGGCTGAAAAAACATGCTTAAGTGGTTTATGAGTTTTGGTGAAGGTATTTTTTTATCTATAACATTTAATTTTTGCAAGTGGGATGTTTTTTTATTTTAGGGCTTCTTGAGTCCTGATGGAGATCAAAATGGTAGTAGATGATGTTTCTGATATATATGGTCCTATGTATGGTGTTATTTTTATATTTATATTATGTTAATATTATATTTTCCCCGTTATGTCTAACCTAGGTGAGTTATAATCGTAATTCATTTATAAAAGCAAGTTGTGTTGTTCATTTGAGCTACTTGATAGAGTGAGGAAAATTGAGAGCTAGAAGGGTGATTCCAAGAGGTGAAAAAGGTTTTTGTGTCCTTAAAGAGAGGGAAAAGAGTGTTTTATAATGTTCTATTTTTTTCAAGTGCTGGAGAGATAGTTCATTAGACTTAAACAACTTGGTGAAGAATATTTGTAGTGAGTTAACCTAGTGAGTAAATTTGAAGGAGGAAGGAGAGTAAACTTTATTGTTTCATCATCAATTGTTATATCAAAAAATCAGAGGTGAAAAACACATCAGGTGTCTTTGGTTTGTGTCAATTCATCTTGGGGGTTAGTGCCTCCTTGTAGGGTTGGTTCTGTACTAAAACTAGGGGTTAGTGCTCCTTATGGGGTTGGTGCTCCTTGCGAAGTTGGTGCTTTACTAAATACGTTTAATTTGAGTAATATAATCAGAATTTTAAGTAATTTTTCTCCCCCTTGAAGATTTCCCTCTTATATCTTGTGTTATGGTGTTCTCTTTCATGGTTTTGTGGATTTGATTGAATTTTATACACACATTAATGAATGATTTATGGTTTATGATTTAAGTAAGAAAATGTGAAATTGTTTAAAGTATTGTAATGACTAATTCACCCCCTAGTCAATTGTGCTTCCAATAACTTGTGTTTTTTAAATTTATAAATGGGTTGCAAATGAGTTGTTTTCTCTTTTATTTTCTCCATCCACCCCCTTTAGAGAGTGTATTTTTTTATTTGTAGGGGAAGAAGAAAAAATAATCTCTTATTCCCCACAAGGCTTGATGGGAAAACCTTGTTGGGATTTCATTTGGATTTTGGAGGGACATCGAATTATGGAGAAAAATTGGGATTCTTGGACACTTGAAGACACATCTAGCTACTTCCTTGGATATGTCATTTAAATTAGATTCCTCTTTCTCTCTTCCCCATCTATATAGAAGTATGGAACTTCTTGGTTTATTTTGGTTTGTTGTTATCAAACTCTTTTTGGTTACTTGGTTATTTTGTTTGTGTTGTTATTACCCATACCTTTTTGTACTCACTTAGAGGCTTGAATTATCCTCTCTCCCATAGTCGGAGGGAGGCTAGCATGATCTCCATTTTTGGTTAAGGCATGCAATTATTTGATTTTGTTGGGAGGTAAACCAAGTATTCTCTCATGTCTTGGATGCATACTTAGCTTGAGTTGAAGCTAGCAAAAAATGGGATTTGTTGGGATCTTGATCTCTTGTGTAAAATTAGTAGATTCAAATAATTTTTTGGCATGTTGTTCCCACTTGTGGGAGACTTGTATTCTTGTATTTTAGAGTTGTTTTTATTCTTCTGATTATAAATAAAGGAAGGATTTGTTTATTGTTAGTATATTTTTGAAACTATCTTGAATCAAGTTGTAAGTTGTGTAATTGAAAATAATAGGTTTTTTAACTTTTACAAATATAAACTTTGTCATTTACCTTTGTTTGTAAGGAAAAACATTGATTTAGTGGAGTGAAAGAAACATGGATTTTGGTTGTGTTATTAATCCTACCAAAAAAATCATCAATCTATTGTTTTATTATAGTAATTGATGTTGTAAAATGTCATTTAAACTTGTAAACTTGTAAACATTTATACTTAAATTGTTGATTAATGAAAGTTCAGGAAAGAGGGAAAATATTTTTTTGTTTCATTTTATTGGTTCTATGAAACTTTTTTTTGTGTTTAAAGTCCTTCCAAGTAACTTTATTATCCATTTGATTTCAAAAATAGGGCTCTTTGCTTATAAATTTTGTCTCCTACTCATGAGTTTTAAAAGGAAAAATAAAATCAATTTATTCTAATGAAAATAATTGTGAATCTTCATTTTTACACACACGCAGGTGTGTGTGTGTGTGTGTGTGTGTGTGTGTGTGTGTGTGTGTGTGTGTGTGTGTGTGTGTGTGTGTGTGTGTGTGTGTGTGTGTGTGTGTGTGTGTGTGTCCTATAGTTGTTTTTCCTCTATTATGAAAGAGGAGTTCATATATATATAACTTTTTCTTTCTTTCCCAAAAAATAAATGGGTAGGTGTTTATATACATACATACATACATAGATACATATGTGTGTGTGTGTGTGTGTGTGTGTGTGTGTGTGTGTGTGTATCCAATAACCCTAATGAGAGTATCTTTTTAAATAAGAATATAAATAAACCGATAAACTAGTTTTTACCTCCATGGAAGCTCCTCTACAACCTATAATTAAACCAAGAAGAAATAAGGAAAATGAGTAAATAAAATATAATAGAAACTTACAGTGTAACCAGGGTTTTTTTAAAACCCTATGAATTAAGGGTGGGGATCCCTTTGATCCAAGGGCTCCATTAAAACCTTGAATTTCCCACTTTCCCATCTAGCATTTTAGGATTGACTTATTTTGTTGTGAAAGTGGGACTTAATTATTCCTCCTTAAAATTTGGGTGAAATTAGATTAAATCAAATTAAATTTTATTTTTTTGGATGGGGCCAAATGGGACCCATGCCCAAATTAATCAAATAAACCTTAATTAATTTTCTTACCTTGTTAAACTATTCTTTCGCCTTACTAAGATTAACCCCTTTGTAGGGAAATGTATTAACCCTTGATAGACTTAATTAATGTTAATTGTGTGAGCTGTATTTTAGAGTATATCCAATTCCCCTTGATTAAATTAAGGACTTGGGATTTATTAATAAATCAATCAATCATTTGAGATAAATAAGTAATCAAATTTTTGGATTAGAACAAAACTTGAATAGATAATTAGTATTTAAGTTCATTGATATTTTAAAACTAATGTTTCAAAAAAATTATCCAAATTTTACAAGTTTATAGGGTTATTGTTAGTGAAAATCAGCAGCACCCCTGGATGTTGATCATATTTCTAGTTTGATATACTGGGCATCCAGTGTGATTGCACAACATTGAATCCTTTCCCAAGTGTGGGACTTGCAAAAATGGGAAAAGAATCTCCAGGTTAGAGGTTGGTTCCTCAACTCCTCTGATCATATTTATGCATGAAATTTGCAGAGGTTTAACCCTAAATCCTACTCTAAATTCCAAAGGGGACAAGGATAGAAGGGGGGAAAAGAAAACTAAAACTAATGCTTAATAGGTGATACACCAAAGGAGTGGTGAGACATTTTTTACTTCTGCAAATTGACACAGATTCATAGAAATGCAGCAAAAACATACATGCACAAATTGATAAAATGTAATGAAGGATCAGAGATAAGCAAACAACACAAGAAGAGGATTGAAAACTCATTCACAAAGCTTGCATTGTTATTTTAAGATCAAAATATGATGCATTACAAACATTGACAAAGAGGCAAAATATATGTTACAGTATCATATGAAAAGGTCTGAAAATTCCACAAATTCACTTCCAAGGTGAAAAGGGAGTCTGTAATACACAAAAAATGTTCAACCCTTACAAAATGAGCCAAATCTGGCTTTTACAGTGCAAGGGACGAGCCCAAGAGAGAGAAACGCGTGGGAAAACATGAAGGGAATTCAACCATTGACCAAAAAATCCATCAAAATAGCATGGGTACCCTTACAGACCCATTCCACTGACATTTTTGACCATGCTGGGAGAGAATGGGAGCCATTCTTCATTAAAAACGGTGGTTGAAATGTCATTTCTGTTCATGACCACGTGCTAGAAGGTGTTTTTCAATTTTCTCTCTCCAAAATCCACCAAAATAACAAAATGACCTTAAGAATCCATCGTGTAGAGGAATTTCACCAACTTTCCATTGACACCAAGAATTGAGAAAAACTGAGCTCTGGATCGAAAGATATGGCCATTTGAAATTTTAGGGCAAAACAGGGCCAAATCGGGTTGGCAGAGCCGAAAATTTCAAATTTTTTCACTTTTTTTTGCATTTAGGAAAATTTCCCCAAAAATCTCCCCGCACTCGCCACTCTCCAGGTGCCACATGGACAGGTTCTTTATTGGTTCGTGGGATTCAAATGACCATTTTCCTTTTTTGGACTTTGGAAAAATTTCCAAAATTTCTCCGCCGGCCGGTGAGTTGAGGCCACGTGTCATCCTCTGATTAGGCGCGGGCCTTATCCTCAGCTAAATTCTTCTATCTGCGGGCCCGTGGGAGTGCCAATTTCTCCTTTGTGACCTTTGGAAACCACATTGGAAAAAATATTAAATTTCCCCTTAAGTTTTTTTCGCCACAAGCTGACATAGGCACAGATTCCCCATTTGATTCACTCAGATATGGAGGTAATACTCCTTTGAAATTTTTCCTTTTTCCTTGATCTTGCCTGAAAATTTCTTCCTGTACCCCGTTCCACAATTTTGGTGAAAATGGCCAAATTTCATTCCACCACGGGCTCTGCAAAATTTTTAACCTTTGTCATGTTCCACTTTGGGACACGTGTCGTCCTTCCATTCCCACGGGGCGCCATTCGGGTTCACACGTCATGATTCTTATCAATGGGCCCATGGGCCAAAAATTCCTTTCTTTTGTGCGAAACACTTTGGAAATTTTCTAACTTTCCTCCCACTCAGTCTGACCTCTTATGTAACTGACATGGACATATAATTGTGGCAGGACCACTTCATCATAAATTTTCACTGCAGGCCAACTTATCATTTTTTCAAATTTTCGGACCCGCTGGACAAATATGTTCCTTTTTCCGTCCCCAGTGGATAAAATCTTCCTTCTTTGAAATTTTCCAAACACTTAACATAACAAAAACCAAGTCCGCTGCCCCACCATTGCCACCACCTTGGACATGGCATGCATTTTGATTGCTTTGTGGACCTTTTAGGGGAAAATTTCCCACAAAAACTCCACCGAGCCATAACTTCAAAATACATGGAGTTAGGAGGAAAACTTTACCTTTCTGGAAAGATGAGAGAGAAATTCTCTATCTGATGAAGCCATTTCTAGAAAATTTTGAGTGCCTGAAAAATGAAAAAATTTGACTGAGGCACAAGAGAGGGAAGAATGAAGGAGTTAGCCACAAAATGAGCAAGGGGCACATTTTGGATAACAGTCACCTTTTGGCAACCCAAAGGGACTTAATCTTCCTGAAGTGGATGAAGTAACCAGTTATTGCAAGCAATCCATTGGGCATGAGATTAATTTACTCTATGGTACTGTCAACCATTCCCATTTCAAAGGAATTGGGGAGATTTTTTAGAACATCAAGACTTGATCCTGAGAGAACAAGGCCTGCAAATTCTTCCATCCATGGGATTCAACAAATTTCCTCTATTTGCCAAACAACTTTGGAAATGAGAAAACTAAGCTATAAGAAGAAACAATGTACTAAGCTTTCTTAGATTAATGAAAATATTGCTAATATGTTGAGGAGTCAATAGCAATTCTTTAGATGGATTCCATTAACTGGAATCTACAGTTCTTCTCATCTAATGTAGACAATTGGAATGCATTATTGTTTCTTAAACAGTTGTGACCATGTATGGGCCACTACCAAATGGCATCAAACTTTAAATGTCTTCCTCTTTTGCTCACTCCCCTTTCCCATTTTCAGACAAAGATCTTCCAACTTGTAAGAGATTCTAGCCTTTGCTTGCCTATCAAAGGCCCCTTATTGGATCAAGGTTGAGTCCTTCTCCACAGTTTGGGCTACATGCTTATTTATGATTTCTTGGATTTCCATCAAGTACATATCTAGATTCCATGGTGTTGGAAACTCCAATAATTCCAATATGCTTTGAGTTCCAACCTAACAAACAAATTTTCTCAAGTGACAGGGTGAAATTTTGTCTTTCTTCCACTAAACAAGCTTGATGGAGAAATTACCTCAAGATCTCTTGGGAGTAAAGATAGAAACATGCAAATGAAATTGTAATTTTTAGTATCAATTTGAATCCCAACTCAATGTTTTCAGGATTAACATAGCTTTGTTTGCTAGCATTCTTTCTTGCAACATTCAATTCCAATGACAAATGTGTTTTGTATTAAAAAAGGTATATTGTAATTTTTTCCCTTTAACATGCACACTAAAATGTATCTTATAGGAAGTCTATTTATATTGTAATAATTATTTGAATGATGTCATAAAGAAAAAGGAACACACTCATAAAATTTCAAGGTGGGGTTTAAGGAGCTTATCTCTCTTCCTGGTTACAAATTTCAAAACCAATGGAAAACTTTGTTAAATTTATGTTGGATCTATTGGATTTAGCTCTAGCCAATTATTTTGAGTCTTGGTGAAGAGTGGATGACTTGCATCTTCACATTCCTTGAGAAAATTGAAATCATCATTAAAATTCTTAACTAAAACCCAATTTATTCAACTCCCTAATGCTAATTACCATAAAAAAATATTTTGAAACATATCCCTAATGTAAAATACGATGGTGCAAAAAATGTCATTGAAACTGCCAAACTTAAAATGTAAAATTATTACACAATATTTCTTAACACATCACAAAAATGCCTTTAATACTTCTGACGCATTATGTGTTTGAAAACAGTGACTATTATATGTTAGGGGTTCTAATGTAAATTGCATTAGAACTGGAAGTTGTGATAAGACTAAAAATCTTTACAAGTTAAAAAAACCACAATTTTGATGCTAGAAGTGATGCTAAAATCTTCAAAATCTACTAGTGAGCCATGTTTTAAACCAATTGGAAACTTTGTGTATTTTATTGGTTGCATGCCAAGATCTGAGAAAATGATCTTGTGCATTTATTCAATCCTTTCTTAAAGGCTTCTTAAATCCTTTGTACATAGTGATTCATACGGGGACTACACATCAAAATTTTCCTCTATTGTTAAAGGATCTAATGTAATATTTAAATGGATTATTATGGTGCATCTCTTTCAAGATCCATTAAAGTGAATAATTTATGGATTTTTTTTTCTTGTTTAGAAACTCTATTTAATGAAATAGGTGAGAATCTTCTTAAAATCCTACCATCCCACCTACTTTTCTAAAAAGGTTGTCATATACAGTCAAACCCAATCAAGTAAAATATCACAGGGCTAGTGAAAGTCTTGATCTCAATTTTTTTACATTAACATAACTACAAAGTGAATAATTTTTTACATATTAATATGTCCCCTTACTAAAGAAATTTATGCTAACATTAGTGTGATTTTGGTCCTCATACCCAATACAACCATGACATGAAGAAATTATGAACTCTTGACGCATTTCATCACTGATTTCTCATAGATTCAAACTAAAACAAAACAAAATGTCCAAAATAACTTACAAAAATTCCTTAAATAAATCTTAGAACCTAAACTTTTTCCCTTAAACCTTGTTATTGATATTTCTCATATCTTTTTAACACCTATGAACATACCGAGTTGTCAGGTACACTTGGTCGAAATTCATTTTGAAGACTGAATCAATTCTATCAATTGATCCTCTCCATATCTTTAAATTTTAGAATATGATCACATGCTTCAAATTTGTTATAGACCATTTAAAACAGTTAAAATTAATCAACTCTTATAAACCTTTTAAATGGATGTTAGTCAATAAACTAATAATTCACTAGCTTCTTTCTATTGTGCATGTAAACCTGGTCACAAGGTCCTATTATATTGCAATGATTATAACATTATTTTTCCCCTAGCCTTCCCATGGAGTTTGATATCTTATTCAAACTATTGAAGAATAAATCCTTCATCATAAAATTTGATTCCTCTATTGCCCCCATCAAAAGAATGATCAATAACAAGTCCCAAAACAATTTCCATGTTTATTAAAAATTCTTTACCATTAGTTTTGAACAAATTTTGAATTAGATATATTGCAAGTTAGATGCATAACAAGAACCAAATGAGGAAGTTGGTCATGTAAAGGGTTTACCAAAAAATGTACATAATGGCCAATCATAATTTTTTTGAAAGCATCTTTGAAAATCTCATAACATGTAATTCCATCACCAATTTTCACTATGAAATACGATTGGCACTGATATTTTACTTTGTCATCATAAAAAACCCACAAATGTGCCCACCTAACATAATTTCTACAACAGTTTCAACTTCAACAAGACACACAAGAATCATACCTTCAATACTATGTCTTGCTTCATAAGAAGCATAAAACTTTCCAACTACCTCAAAAATGTACTCATGTGAATTTGTAATATATACCAATGATTTTCTAAATTATTTTTAAATCCAAGAAATTAATGTAATCTGGAACCTCCCCATAACTTGGTCATCTCATAAACTAGTTCAATAGACACATCATGATGTCTCCTTTCTCTAGAAGTAATAATATTGTACGTGATTCAAATACATTTTTTTAGGGACCTTACTCTATTAAAAAATGAAACGAACCTCATCTTCTCCCACCAAAGAGCCCAAAATTATTCATTTCAAGATTTCATTTATAAATCTTGTTGTAGATGAGTTCACTTTGAGTTAAATAGTATAATATTTTACCTTTCCCTATATCTCTCCCATGTCTTGTAATGAAGCTCTTTGATTCATGATATCACCACATCCTAAAGTCACCATGAACAAGGAACCAAATTACACAATGCACATGCAAATGGATAAAAATAGATTCCTAATTTAGAAACTGTGTGGTACTTAATACTTTAAAATTACCATTTATATGATGCTTATACCATCATAACATCACATCATATTGGTATGCTTCTCTATGGCCGATGATTTTCCTTCTCTCTTATTATCCAGTAAGACCTTTACATATAGCCTCACTCCCTTTCTATCAATATATGGATACAATAAAGACATAGTCATGGTTAAGGATCTCAATGAAGAGATGTCTTAGACCACATAACCCCCATATTCTCAAAGAAATGATGTCACACTTGAACATTTCATTACCTATCTTTAAAGAAACTCAATAAAATCGTCTTCTAATAATCAATGAAGAAAATTACAAAACTATGTGCATCGTATTACTATCTTGTTACTATCTACCAACTGAGATTTTTCACTTGCATGAATTATACTCAAACTAGACTTGACCCCTTGAGCATGGAGATTTATTAAAATTCCTCTCAAAACCTCACTATTAAGGTTCTTCAAGTTGTCCTTTCCTTTTCCCATGCTTTGGTTCCATAGATTCATCACTCCCTATATTTATAGAATATGGCAGGAGAAGATAACAATACCTTTGCAATGATTCCACTACTCGATAAAATAATTGTTGATTCAAATTAATTAGTTAACATGTAATCAATCACAAGGGTGTTTTCTAATCAAACAATGATGGAAAATGCCCTAGGCTTATTTCAGGAATCCGTAAGCACCCTTTTCAAGTTTTTCGAGGCCCATTTCTGTCCCCCTTCATTCATCCTCCTCAATGGGAATTACCTTTTACAGTAAGGAGGAACCTCACAACACTTGCATCTTTAGAACCACGATTGCTCATGACATGCAAACAAGGAAACCCGCCTTGGAGTGGTACACCAATTAGCCAATCTTTCTTGGATCATTTCTCCATTAATCATTGCCAAGAAAGTATCTAATCACCGACCTCTATGCCATCCGACAATTTGAAGACGAATCTATCACAGATTTCGTTGGACATGGCGGGGCCTATCGACCAACTTACTTATGCCTTGCCTCATGCCAAACTTATCAAACTCTTTACGCAGGCCTACGCTAAGCACATTTATCCTACCCTCCAAATTCAAACTTTCCACACCTTTGATGAGGCCTTTACTATGGCTCAAAAACTAGAGATTCAAGCCTTAGAGGAAGAGAAATTGCGGTTGCACAACAAAAACCCAAATTTCTGAACCCAAGACCCCACCAACAAACCCAACACCACCAATCCTCACACATCAACTACTTCGAATTCAAAAGGAGCTATGCACGCAGTGATGGTCAAATCTCAAGCACCGTCTAATACCCCACCAAAAACCACCTATAAGTATAAAGCGGAGCCCATCAATTACACTCCCTTGGGAGAAACTTATGGTGTCATCTTGGAAAAATTGCTCAAAGCTAGAGCTATCACTTTGCCTCCTGTTAAACCTCACTCCGGGTTTGATTCCACCCGCCCTATACCTTCTTGGTACAAAGAAAATGACTTCTATAACTTTCACCGCTTGAAAGGGACACAGTCACGAAAAACTGCAAGATGTTGAAAAAACATAGTGCAGAAAATGGTTGATGCAGGGGATATAACCCTCGATAATCCTAATGCCACTGCTAACCAAAATTTGAAAATCTTCAACAAACCATTCCCGAACCACTCATCTAACAGTAATGTAAACCAAGATATCTTAGCCGAAGAGAGTGTTCATGAATCCATGCAGTTTTCGACTCCAACCAAAAGCCTCTATTGAGGAAATTTGAATCAAACCTCTTCACTAACGCAGGACCCGAATCCCCCTTCACCACCATCAAGACAAGACAATAGCCTTACCATTCCTTTACCCATAAAGGAATCAACCATCCAGATTTCTTTTCTCACAGATGAGCCTTCTTACACCACATCCCTGCAAGACTGTGAGCGGATGTTATCTAACTTATCTATTTCCCAAACATCTCCTTCCATCGCTCTTGCTATAAAAGAAGAAGACTCGTCCCTGTTTCTATCGTCCTTAGGAGAGAAACCTCTCGAATCAACATCACCACATTCTTTAATCATGACGGATCCCCTCAAACATGCCCTATTATCTATTAGTTCTTCATCGCCTAAATCTTTTCAGCGACCAGTTGACCTCTTAATGCCCATTGATACAGTGCCTCATCTACCCCCTGTATCACACCCACAGTGGACCAGAATCACAACCCACCTTTCTTCCATACAAAATTTCCTATTCACACATGAGGATTGTCATCCCCCAAAAGATAGACGAGTCCTATGGGAACATTTGAGTACCCCATATTCTACTCAAATGTAGATGACCGATCTAGACGCCTCTACTATATACCCGAAGTGTTTTACAGAAGCTTAAAATGCCTATGTCCTCATCTTCACCCCCCTCATCTCTACCAAATACCTCATCCACCTCTATTAGCCTAACCAACTCTTCCCTACGCTTGGGACCTCACCAATACCCAGTCTAACACACACCCACCTAAATGGCTAGATTTATCCAAAAATAAAGCCGTCCCTATCCACTTAGGAGACAGACTCAATCTCCTCAACCTATGCCTCTATCACAACTAAAACCATTGTCGTCACACCTACCTTCCATATTGGGACCTCATCCCTCCACCTTGCATCAATATATCATACCTCCTCCTGTTTTCTTTAAAACAACCTACGCCTTCTGCACCCATACAGAGATCCAAGGGTATATCAACATCGTCACCCCACGTATCCTGTCTGCCTATCAACCCTAAACAAATTCCATCATCAAAAGATTTGTTTGCTGTCACTCCTATTGCTCTATGGTTGTTTTCTGATACCACATCATTTGTGGCCTCATCATTTAACCAGCTAAACATAGCTTCTGCACCAAAGAAGCCACGTTTAGTTAAATCCCATTATCAAAACCCCTTGGCGAAACTGCCACCCATACAAATCAACCATACCCCATCATTACCAAAAACTACCCAGTCAATAGCCTCATCTTCCTCTGACTTTGACCCACTCAAAGGGTCTTACGCCAAAATCCTTGCTATGTTGGTGGAGAATGCGACCATTTCCCTACCCCCACTTAGACCTTATGATCCATCTAAACCTCAACCTATAGGTTATGATGAGTCTAAAATCTGCACTTACCACCACACACCAGGACATGATGTAGAAGGATGTAAAGCATTGAAAGCCATACTTCGTCAGTCACCTCTCTCAGATAGAAAAGTTAAGAAAGACAACTTACGAAGGGAGAGACCTTTAGCTTCAATTTCCTCTCCTATACCACCTATCCCCGCTTCACTAAGATCTATCATTATTACAACCCCACCTCTCGAAGACCATGACTTATCCCTACCATCTTCCTCCTCTCATGTTCACGAGATCAACATGATTAGTGTTGCCACTCGAGGGCAGAAAAACAACGAGAAAGCTAAAGAAAGCACACCTGTGGCCTCTCTTTCTCTGTCCGCCATCCTGATCGCACCACCACCTAAAGTGGTTATTCATGGACCTACCTACCCCATCTTTGATGGAGTTTCCCACCATACCATGATCAAACAGCTTCACCAATCACCCGTAAAAATGACACTGTATGATCTCATTCAAACTTCTGAATCTCATCAACAAGCTCTCATTGAGATCCTTCAAGGGATAGAGATCCTACCCAATGAAACCTTTCCTGTTGCCTCCATTTTAACACCCAATCACGTTGCTTCCCTCACCAAACAACCTACCACCCCAACCACTTTTGTCTCTGTACAACAAGCTGCTACTGTCAGTTTCTCCGAAGACGAAATTGTTGACTTTGGTGTAGAAGAGCCTGACCCTGCTCTTTTCATCTCAGCTTACGTCCGAGACATCTGAGTACATCGTGTTATGATTGACGGGGGCACTAGCCTAAACATCATCTCTTCAAAATCCTTCCAACAAATGAATATCCCTTCTAGCTGCATGTGTGCCAACCCCATTATGTTGCAGTCATTCAATGATGTTATTACTTCTACCTTAGGCACCATGATCCTTAACATTCATGTAGGACCACGTACTTTACCTGAACTCTTCTATGTCCTTGAGGGAGAGTTCCAATACAATATGTTGTTAGGCCGCCCTTGGATCCGGGCTATGGGATGCATTCCCTCCACCCTACATAGATGCATAAAATTTGAGTACGTACACCGTAAAAGCTGATCCTCCCCCCTTCAAAACCTAAAATATGTTATATCACCCTAATGATGTGCTTGTACCAGTCAAGACACCCATTCATCCAACCCAACCATCCACTTCAACCGCACCTCAACCATTCACCTCAACCGCACCTACGCCTTCAACTAATGAAACCACCATTGCAAATACCACTTCCTTTTCCGCAGACAAAATACCAACCTCAGACCCCTTAGTAGATGTTTTTCAACACCTTATGCTGGGGGAGTATCACCTATATAACGTTAGCTCTTTCCATACCCCACAGGATTACGGATAGTTACATGCGCATCCTACCTACAACCGTCACGTGGGGGAGGTAATCTCTTGCGGATCACCTAATTGCTGCACCAACCTAACGTATGGGGGTGTCGACGCATCCTCCATTACCCCTGAACCTCCCCTTGGTGTGGTTCCCTTCCAATCCGATTTTCAATACCTGACAAATCGTTGTTTCGCCCTCACCTTCTTGACTCGCTGAGCTTGGAAAGGCTTTGGTTTTGGTCTTTATGGACAAGACCGACATATAATCATTCCCATGACTACACGCAAGTATAATGATCGTAGTGGTCTCGGATTTCCTGAAACACTTACACCGAAAGAACCTTGTGTCAGTTGCATTTTGGAAGATGAGGACGTCACCCCTACCGAACCATCATCACCCATTTTGCCATCGTCACCCACAGAGTCGATAGACCCTGAATCTATCCCTCCTAACTTTTTTTTTCATAAATGCTATCTTCCTGGGTCCTCTCACTTATCAACGTGATAATGAGAACCCATCTTCTCTTCCCCTTCTATATCCAAACATGATCAAAGAGGATTCACCTTCAATTAATGTTGTTGAGTGCCAGGATGATGACTCGATCCTCACTTACCTTGGTGCAGATGACTCTTATATTCAATGCGCCTTACCGTCTGAAACTCAAACCATGTTGAATGATTCAACTATAGAAATCAACATCCACATAGAGGATGATCCTCACATTGTGAAGATCAGAAAATCCCTTAACGCATCAGAACAAGCCGCCTTTACTACCTTTCTCTGAACCCGCAACCAAGCTTTTGCTTGGTCCTACGCTAACATGCCAGGAATTGATCCTGACATTGCGGTCCATAACATTACCCTAAAACTCAATTCCAAACCAGTTAAATAGAAACTAAGAAAAATACATCCACACATTTCCCTCTTGGTCAAAGAAGAACTTCAATGACTCCTTTATGTTTCCTTCATTTTACCTATTGACTATCCTATATGGATTTCTAACATCGTACCTGTCACTAAAGCAACGGGGGGACTTCGGATATGTACGGATTTCCAGGATTTTAATCTCACTTGAGCAAAGGATGACTTCCCCCTACCAAGTATTGATCAACTTGTTGATCTCACTGCCGATCATGAGATGCTTTCTCTCATGGATGGCTTCTCGGGATACAATCAAATTTTGTAGCCCGGGCCGATCAACATAAAAACTACCTTCATAACTCCTTGGGGAACCTTCTATTATCATGTCATGTCGTTTGCCTTAAGAATGCTGGTGCGACCTATCAGCGGGCTATGACTTACATTTTTCATGACATTATGCACACTATCCTTGAGGATTATGTCGATGATCTTCTTGGCAAATATAAACATCGCAGTGAACATCTCGATGTTTTAACCATTATTTCGATCACCTGTTACAATATTGTGTCCGTCTTCACCAAAGAAATGTGTCTTTGGTGTCCTTTTGGGAAACTCTTGGTTTTATCGTCTCTTTGCGTGGCATCAAGATCGATCCATCTAAAGTCAAAGCTATCCTAGAAATGCCCCCACCCAAAAACCTCAAACAATTGCGTAGTTTGTAAGGTAAACTCCAATCTATCCGGCATTTCATCTCCTAACTCTCGGATCAATGTCAACATTTCCATCACCTTCTTAAAAAGGACATTGCCTTTCAATGGAGTGAAGAGTGCCACCAAGCCTTTGAATCTCTCAAAGCCTATCTCTTGCAGCCACCAGTGCTTCTCCCACCTTAGGACGATCGCCCTTTCTACCTTTACCTTTTTGCCACTGACCATGCTGTAGGAGTCATGCTCACACATCATGACTCCGAACATCGAGAACAAGCCATTTATTATATAATTCGTACTCTCGTGGATTACGAGACTAGGTATACACATGTAGAAAAATTGTGCCTAGCCCTATCATTCGTAGCCACCAAACTCTGACACTACCTCCTAAATCACAAAACTTTTGTCATCACCAACGCTAACCCCATTCATTATATGTATGCCAAACCACATCTAAACCAATGCATCGCCCGATGGCTTATGCTCCTCGCTGACCTCGACCTTGAATTTATACACCAAAAGTCAATCAAAGGACAAACTATTGCAGACCAACTCACGGAGGCCCCTTTACCTAGGGAACAATTTACCAATTTTAATTTCCCCGATGAACTCATCGCCACTCTTTCACTCAGGGAGGAGTTGTATCCAATGACCCTCTTCTTCGATGGATCCAAATGCCAGCATGGTGGAGGAGCCGATGTTGTTCTCATTCCTCTTGATGATAAGCCTATGCCTCTTTCATTCTGGCTCGATTTCCCCTGCACTAATAATACAGCAGAATACGAGGCCCTTGTTTTGGGTCTCTAGGTTGTGTTACACTTAGGTGTCAAATCTATCAATATTTTCGGCGACTCTCAATTGGTAGTCAACCAAGTTATGGTCATCTACCAATGTAAAATGAGGAACTTCAAAAGTACAAACATTACGTGGATTTACTTCTTACCTTATTTACTCGTTATTCTATCCAAACCATTCCCCGCTCCACTAACAAATTTGCAGATACTATGGCTTGCTTAGCCTCGCAAATTCCTGCCTCACCAACTGACTCTAACATATTCGTCTTGGTCCAACAACTCTTGCCCCATCTTACTCAGCCCTAGGGTTTTTGTATGATAAATAATGTGTCTGCTAATTCGCAGGATACCTAGTATCACCAATTTCACGACTACCTTACAACCTCTGTTCTCCCACCTGACCTACTAGTAACAGTAAACTGTGTTTTTTCTTAAAAGTTTTTCTCTTTATGTCGTTATGGGGGGAATCCTCTATAAACATGGCTTTGATGGCATCCTCCTTCGATGTCTAACCGGTGCCGAGGTCACCTATACCATCCAGCAAATCCACGATGGTATTTGTGGTGGAAATTTTAGTAGCCTTGCTGTGGCCAAACGGATCCTTCGCCTATGATATTATTGGCCTACTCTTAATAACAACTGCTACGAATATGTCAAGCGTCATGTCATGTGTCAACAACATGCCAACCTTCAACATACTCCTAGCCATCCACTACAGGTCGCACGAGATCTTTGGCCTTTTGCACAATGGGGTTTAGACCTTATTGATGAGATTCACCCGCCCTCTTCGCAACATCATCATTGGATAATCACAGCAACCGAATATTACACTAAATGGGTGGAATCCATTCCACTCATTTCAACCAAAAAAAGAAAAATCATCGAATTCATTAACCATCACATTATTTGTCATTTTGGTGTTCCTCATCGCCTGATAACAGGTAATGGTAAATCTTTCAAAAATAAGTCGTTACAAGACCTTTGTGACCACTCTGGCATCAAACTTAGCTTCTCATCACCTTACTATCCACAAGCCAATGGTCAAGTCGAATCTTCTAATAAAACCCTAACCAAAATCCTCATGAAATTTGTTAATGATTCTAGAAGAAATTGGCATGATCACATCCCCTTTGCCCTTTGGGCTTATCGTACTAGCATTCCTACCTCCACTAATGCCACACCATTTTTTGGGTATATGGTACCGAGGCTGTCTTGCCTCTCTCGAAATACAAATACCCTCCCTCATAATATCTCTTCAGGATATTCTCACCAACGAACGATGATTTTCGCAAGGAGCGGTTGGCTAATTAGGTTCTTGACGAGTGTCATCTTACGGATCGTGACCACCTTCAAATCTATCAAAAAATTGCATCAAGCATGCTTATGATAAGAGACTTCATGAGCGTACCTTTAAGGTTGGTGATCTTGTCCTCAAAGAGAATCAACATGTAACCAAAACTAGAAAAGAGCGAACATGAAAAATTTGCTCCTAATTGGATTGGGCCCTTACATTATCCACACACTTATGGATCAGGCACTTATCGTTTAGCTTTGCTTAATGGTAAACCTGAGCTTGAACCCCTTAATGCCTTGTATCTTCGACCATTCTACTATTGAATTTAGTGTTATGTCACTTCTTATCTACCTTGCACTTGTCCCTTGAGCTCATTTACCACCGCATACACTTTGTTTCCTACATCTCAAAATCAAATCAAGATCACATGGTTTGATTATCACCTCCCCTTAAAAGATGCCTTCCCCTTTTTAGTCTAGTCCATGACTTCAAAGTATCAAAATGACACATTCTTAATTAAACACTTATGGGATTTTCTTGAGTCAAACTTCCTACAAAACTAGATGCTTTATGCCCAATGGACATCTAGACCTTGAAATTATACAAAGACTGCTCCCTCGAAGGACAGCTATATGCCAAACTATTGCTGCTATTATATATAGACTGCTCCCCTGAAGGACAGCTATACACAAACGCCGCATATACTACTATAAATAGACTGCTCCCTTGAAGGACAGCTATACACAGTCAGCCTTTATCAGAAGCTTCTCGCATTGATCAGCTTCGTGAAGACCTCAAGAGTAGCAAAATACATATCCCTTGTAGACTTCCCGCATTGATCAATCTATATTCAGCAAAATAAAAGCCGCATTCAAAAGCACTTTTGAGTCATGGACTTGTCTATTTAGGTTTGGTTCTCTTTCGTCAGGATACTCACTTTATAACAAGTTCTCTATGCCTCAGCTACACCATCCACCTCACCGCACTATTTGTTTATACAACAAAACTCAAGGGACGTGACGTAATACCTGATATATTGTGATTATACAACTCTTTTCACCTATCGACTTCTCATCTATGCAAGGTACTGTTGTATATATCTTTTCCTCGGGTAGATATAGACAAACAGGAGAATGGAGAAATCAAAGAAGCTCAAATCCTTGGTGCGCCCAAGGCACACAGAATGGGTGCACGACACGAAATTTTGACAGAGGAAATGGTGTGCCCAAGGTGCATAGAATGGGCGCACGACACGGAGTGTCGACAGAGGAAATGGTGTGCCCAAGGCACACAAAATGGGTGCACGACACGGAGTGTCGACAGAGGAAATGGTGCGCCCAAGGCACAAAGAATGGGCGCACGACACAGAGTGTTGACAGGATAAATGGTGCACCCTTGGCGCATAGAAGAGGATGACGACACACACATGAATGCGCCCTTGGCGCACCTTCAAGAGGCACAACATTTTGAGCGCTGACAGGAAGCAGACCCTGGCGCAGATATTCAGATGGCCATAACTTTTGACTGGGAGCTCGGATTCATGTAAGGTTGGAATTTTAGGAAAGCTTATGAGGTCCTCTATCCAACTACGACTGGATATCTTTAATTGGGTGAGAAAAAATTCTTTAAAATGTGAAATACAGTTCACCACTTTTGGGTTCGCTGGGGTTCTCACCTACCTCCATAATGAGATAGTTAAGTGCATTTTGGAGGTGGTTGGGGCAGATTTCAAATTCCTCTCTCTTTTCTCTCTCATTCTTCCTATAAATTGTAAGCAGGGGCTTCTTTCTAAAGGTTGGACATTTCTGTTTTGCCCCTCCCTTCTTCTCTTTGGCAGGTGAACTTGTGGAGTTAAAACCTTCCATTTGAAACTGTAA
>JAHRHJ020003738.1:0-123220 GCA_019776745.2 Taxus chinensis
GCAATTGCCATCACTATGACCCTTTACTCGATGATAGTTACAGAAGTCATGTTCTTTATACCATGCGGGCATGGGGCGAGTAGGGTCAAAACTAGTGTGTGGTTTTATAGGTGGAAGGGTGATGGCCCCAACTTTGATGAGATTTTCTAAGACATAAGAGTAAGGCTCCCCTATTGGGGTGTATTTCTATTGTTCTCGTCTGAATTAACAACTAGAGTGGAATATAAGGGTGTTTGCTTGTCAATGGAAATAACGTGGTAAGACTGCTTTCTGTAAATGACACAGAAATACAACAATGATAGGATAGATAGGCGGTGGTAGGTGAATTGGGGTTAAAACATCAGTTAGAAAATGACATAGGATAAATGATGTCGGTTAGGGTAAATTGAGGCCGATCATAGGTAACCGCTGCCAGTCACTGTGGAAAATGGAAAGTTGGTCAAAAACAAGCTATAAGGCCAAATATGATAGTTATGTTGAATACTGATGAGATTTACCATGTCAATGAGAATGATAATAGTGATAGGGACTATGAATAGTCGAAGAAGATGAATAGATGTCCCTTTGGGTAGATTAACCAGAAGGACTAGGAATCGACGTTGGTTTGGTATAACCGATGATGGTCAGAGGGTAACCGATGATGGTCACTAGACCAACATTGGTCACTGTGAAACTAAAACAACGATGAAAGAAAAGTGGCTGTGAATTAAAATCTGATATGCAATCAAACCTAGAATGTTGATATTGATGAGAATATGTTCCAAGCACACTCAGATGAATTTGGAATACACCAACTGTGATGAGAAGTGTGCAAGGAGAAATGAAAAAAATGAATAATGTGACCTCTCACCTCAAAACGCAAGCCAAGAAAAAACACTAAGAAAAATGTGATCCTAAGAGTGTCTTTTCTATTATGTTTGTTTAGCTTATGCTATTTAAGGACTGACTCATGAACTGTAGAATAGAGTTTTTTTGGTGAGGATGGCTTCCTACAAAGAAGGATATCTAAAAGGTGAGGTTTTAAGTATGTTATGGTGGGGGTGAGCTTCGCTCTGAAGTATGACTTGATAGAGCACCGAGCTGGGGAGTTCCAGCCAATCCTCATATTAGTGCAATCATTGAGAGGAATTCCCAGGAAAGATGTTTTTTAAGAATATGTATTTGTTTTGAATTTGTGCAATTTGGTAAGACTCAGAGAGAGAGATGTGCTTTCTATGATTCATTTTTCAACCATCAGCTAGGAATGACTTCTAGCGTATGGGTTGCCCTCAATTAATGTGATCTAATGTAGAAAATCAAAATGAAATACAATGATTTTTAAGCCCAAATAGAAATATGGGGTTCAATGACACAAATAGATGAAGAGGGAGAGGGATGCTCTTTCACTAAAATTCAGAAAACAAGAAGAAATGGTTCTTTTTACACACACCAAAAGAAAATGTTTCATTTAGAGAAAATAGAAAGAAAAATAAGGTTACCAAGGAATAAAATTTATGCGTATGATTTTCAGAAGGGAAAAAAACACACAAATTTTCCTAGGAATGAATAAAAATTTAAGGAACCCTAGATGGGTCCCACCGGGCATGCTAAAATGTCTCACCTAATTCTGAGATGTTTCTTTGAAAATGATGAAACAGATAGGGTAAAAAGCGTAGGAGGAATACCTGTTGAAATGCTGGTTGATACGTTATTACGTGCATGTTGACTCCTTGATCCAAAGCTGACCATGAGAGGTTCCTTTTGGCTGGGAGGAACTACCTGAAATGGAAAGAAAGACCACCAAAAAGAGTTAAAAAATATATACAATGGACTGCCTAGCGTGTGCTAGATCCCGGAAGTGTGATACTTCCTAGATGACTATCAATCCACTATTTAAAACAATTCAATACTAGTAATAAAGTAAATCCTATTGTAGTTAAGATTATTTAGGTATCTCATTTAAAACACAATAAGAAAGATCTAATCTAACATGCTAGGTTAAGATAAGATCCGAAGGTCAATGTAACATCCTCATTTTAGACAATAGAACAAGTCAAATTTTTTTTTTTTTTTGATAATTGCATACTGGTTCTAAATACATAATTTAGAACTCACAATTCAAATAACCATTTATATAACAGACAACCATATGCAGCTGTAATGACTCGGAATACCTCCGATCTATTCATTCCATGACTCGGTAATCTACCGATCTATTCATGAGTAAAAAGAGTTAGTGTTTTTATTTAACACAACACTCTGGCGGTTCTCTTCCCTAATCTGGGATTCAGAATGCTCTGTCCAAGGAATCTAACTGAATAACTGTTACCATTATTCATCGGCATCTCATCCCTTAGACTAGGTGAATTAGGACAACGCAATCAGCAGCTTGCGATACTTTGGCCAAAGATTTGAAACATACTGTTCATGTCTCGTATTCCTTAACGGCATACTCGTCAATCTGGAATACGTCCTTCACCCCATTCATATGTTATATAGAATGTCTTATACTGACTACTGTCAGTCCTTCCTTTCACAGCTGAATCACTCGGAGGCAGATTAACAAGGTGATAATGTTATATGGATGCCCACGAGGATTAGGGATATGATGACATACTGGTTCAACCTTGCAGTTCAACCAGTGTGTCATGATACCCCAAATCTCCGAGGCAGTCTTATAACATGACCACGTTCTTAATCGGTCCCAAGGTAACTCGTGCGAAATCAAGTGTAAATCTTAGCGATCAATGCAAAGGGTGTCGCCATAAGTCACCTGCATTGTTGTAACTTCGAGAAGATCCTAATCTTCTCGGAGGTACAGCCCTGCAGTCGACTTTATGTCGTCATCCTTTAAATCCGCCTCGAGAAGATCTACCCAAAAACAAGCGTTACGCACTAGAGATTAAATTACTTTTAAAGACTTTTCCCTAAGGTTAGCCTTTCCAAATCCCTGGATTCTTTGTCTTAAGACGACCCTCCTCTAAAAGACTCATTACTGGTAGAGGTATTACGGTCACGCTCTCATCAAGGAGTCATTAGAATACACCTGATTCCAAAGCAACAGAACGGGACAATATCTCATAACCAATGCTTGAGAATGCCATCTGAACTCCATTGATTGCCTATCAGTTCTCTTAACTGAATTTATATCATACTTTTTAGTTTAAAGATATAAATGATTTAGAATCCAATTTACTATTGTCCTGTTATACTTAGGACTAGGGATTAGTAATTCAATCCAACTTGTTTAGCGTTATCTTTTAGGCTCAATTTTAACCTATCCTCTAGAGAGACAATAATTAAATTACAATATTGCTTTTGCTAGAACAAATTAGAACTACTAAATACTCATAAGAATTTAGTCTAATTACTTACAAGCTTTCATTGTCAATCACAAAAGCATCCATATTATACAAAGATAACTATGCCCCTTCGTTACATAAACCGAAGAAGTTCATCTTTCAGAATAGAATACAACACATAAGTATCAAACACTTATTTTCATTCCTTTCGAAACTCGTACAATTACATTTTATGCAACAGCATGCTTGATATAATGCTAACGGAAAAGAAACATCTTTTCACATATAGTACATCTATAAAATCAAGCTGTAATTCTTTATAAATCAAATAAACTATCTGATCAGCCTGCCAGATCTGCATTGTTTTTACCTCTTACGGCAACCATCTGCAAAAATAGTCAACATGAGTCAGTTCAATGAACTGAGCATGATAAGCACTAACTTTTAAAACAATTGCAATCCATCAATTGTTTTCATTAAACACCCTGTTTAAATGAGATCTGATATTCACATAAGTAAACATAATCAGACTATGCCCTTGTAACACAAAATGATTACAAATATGTAACTCTATCATTGTTACAAATAGTCTTAATCACTTTCTAATATTTCATCAAATATTAAGAAACAAGGAACGAATGTACACAACAATCATTAAATCCAAAATCACAACATTGGTCAGATTGTTTCATTCTCCAAAAAGGAAATAACATAACAATTCGGGATTCCACCAATATGTTACAAACAATTTCCCACTGATAGTCAATTATCAATAATATTAAATAAAGGAAGAGAAAGAACCAAACCATTCATACTTCCTTTCACATAAGTTCATCACTGTACTGCCTTCACATATGAAAACATTCAACCAGTATATAAATGAACAAGTTAGACAAGCCGCAAGCAAGATCACTGTTCTAAATCAAGAAAATAGAAACACAGCAAACTCTTGTACAGCAACTAACACATCAACAATTCATGTATCAATCCTAAGCCCAATGCTAGTTCCTTTTACACAGTAAGGCTTTGACACAAGTTGAAAACAAGAAACTACAAGCGTAGCGCTGAAAACAACAACCTTATTGCATCAAGCAATCGAAGGTTTCCAATGGACTATGCTATGTTGCCCACACGGTATTTCCAAATCATGCACAGTCAAATCGGACAGATTGATTGGAATAGAACATAGCATACATATTCTTGCTCAGTCAAAATCGGACTGAAGAAGAAGAAAGGAATTCAACCAAACGATCCTTACCTTGCCGCATGCAAGTCTTGGAGTGATATTCGCGACTTACCCAAACAAGGTCAGAACACGAAACGGTCATCCATACTCAAGGACCTCAAAAAGTGACAAAGACAGTGTCCAAGGTCAAGCTCAGAAAGAGACAGAAGTATTAGTTACCTTTCCAGAATTCCAATGATTCAAACGGAGGTATCAATTCAAGCAAATGCATAAGAATTCATACTGACATTCATCAACGAAGCATAACAAGAATCAGACAACAAATTACTCTCTGCCAATCATTTTACACTAATTTGCACAGGTCGAAGACATACATGTCCACCTAAGAATCTGTACCTCAAAATCCCAAAAACACGAAGGAATTCCAATCGCAATAACAAGATCGAAATACATGTTATTCCATTAAGTCGCCGGCACTTAAAATACCAACAACTTAACTTTAATCGGCTCATAAATAAAATGAATCATTCAATCGACTCCTCAGAGTCGTCCAAGTCATAATAGCATAAATCTATATATTCACACATGTAACTGTTAAAGGTTTTGCACGCATAACCACTGAACCCTACAGCAACGTACTATGAATTGGTTGATAAATCCATATATGCTATTCATGGCTAACATTCAGAATGAACAAGTGAAGCAAATCGAATACCCATTTCAAGCAAGGAAAAGCAACTGAGCCGCTTCGAACTTTCGAACAGCTTTCACATAGAAAGGAAAATGCATATACAGGAAGTCTTTATCCTTTAATTATTTCAAATAACAGTAGCCAAAAGCCCTGTTTCATCTTATCAGGCTTTTACAAAAATCCATTCACAAAACTTATGGATAAATCTACATTTCCAGCAATAGATAGCAATACGATTCAATCATCGACTCCACTGAGTCGATACAACAAAGTACAGGTGTATTTATATTATACACAGTCCACAAGTAATCCCGCTAACCTAATAACAAGGAAAACAACTTCCGCTAGGTCGAAAAGACTACGGTAACACTACAGTTACCTGTTCCAAGCCAAAAATTGAAAACAAATGAAAACCCGAAAGGTATCATTAAACACAGTCAACAAAGCCCACGACAGAGCACCCAAAGAAGCGATAATACTAATCAATCTTACAGTATTCATCAAATCATTCCATACAGTTTCTATAACAAGAACAGCGACCACGAATCAAAGACATACAGTGGTCTATACTACACACAGGTATATTCTAAGGGCTCACGCCAAACAGGCCGAACACTCGAACCTTAGAATAAATACCTCACATGCATAAGCCAGGAAGAATACACAAACAAATAGAGTCGAAGTTCGATTTCAACAAACACCCATCAAGAGGAAATTGAAAAATCGAACCAGAAGAGATACAGTGCCAAAAAAAACTAGATCTCATAGAAAATTCATCCAATCTTCACAAAACATTTGAACAGAGTTGTTTTAATGAAAGCACTTGAAAAACAGCAAGATATTTAAAGGTTAGGGCCTAGCATGCCTGTATGTTGATCAAATTTCCGAAGCAGACCACAGGAAGAGCTCAAACTTCCTTTTCTTTTTCCACGATAAAGCGACCAACAAAACTTCACTGTATTCATCGCATATATATCTTCCATGACAGAGAAAAGAGCTATGGCAGTTCATACTTGCCATGCAACTCAAAGAGAACTGGTGCGAAGAACCAGTAAACAAGCAGAGCAAAAACCGAAAATCGCGACAAGCCAAACAAACCCCCAAATTTCCGCTTGCATGCCTTCTCGCGAGTTCCAAGCTCGACTTCCGAGAGTATTGAATGCCATTAACCAATTTTCCCGCTTAAACTCTACTCCCACCGACCGCCAGAATTGGCGACAGTCCAACTAAAAATTTAAGTCCATTTCCAAACTTAGCAATTGCCAAGTCTGCACAAATTAGCCGTCGCCTAAACCTCCGCCATGACCTGTCCCTCATCCTTATCCCTTACATTTATTGCCATAGAAAACACCGCCATGGTTCGCCACCCTTCATCGGCCCCTTCATAATCTCCTCCAAAGTTAGGTTAGTATCTTAGGTTAGAGTTTAGGGTAATGCCCACACTAACAATTTTACACAAAGATACTAACTTAGGATATTAACAAATAGCCTAGGTCTAGGTTAGACTAACAATAATCTAACCCCTAGGTTAGGTTTTAGTTTTAGGTTACTAACCCTTAATAATTCAGTTTGGTCCTTGTCCTGAAAACTCGGAAAGACCTGTAACATGCCTTCTAGAACAGAGTTAGCTTCCGTTCTTATGCAGAATTGTATGTCAACGAATTATTACCTGGTCTACAATCGAGACCTTCCAGATATACTTTGATATCGGGAACCGTTTCATTTCTCAAGATCAGCCTGAGTCATAATCCTGACTAGCTTAATAAATACTTCCATACCTTGCAACCTGTTCAAGGTCTGTGATATAATTTATCACATACAGATTTAAAGCATTACTTGGATCAATTCCACTGATCCAAGTCTAGATATTATAGAAGAATATCTCTATAATTCATTCCGTGATCAGATTAATATTCAGACACAAAATGAAATAAATAAAAGAGTCTATTCATATTTTGACTCAGTCAAGATCTGCAATCTGCAAGAAATTCAGTACATATCAAGCATGATTTCTGAATCGAGGAACACATCCTTTTACAAGAAATCACATATCAACACTTGAATGCTTAGGAGAAAGTAACAACAGTTCAGGGTGTTACATGCTTCCCTCCTAAAAAGATTCATCGTCCCGATGAATTACATATTAAATTTAACCTTCAGGTCAATCAATTTATTAGTACACAAACAATGTGACTACTTCCATATTAAATAGTTTCAGAAATCAACGTCACAACACTTTTATTCAACCTGAATAAAGTCTGCCTTCATCTGGCTTTCATAAATACTTAAAAACAATAAGTTCATAACAGTATTTTATCAACAGATTTCATTCTGTTGCAAAAAGAGAAGGAAAAGCAATTTTCATCTCTTCCAGGTTTTCCCAAGTTGCACTTTCTTCGCTAAACTGGTCCCACTGGACCTTACATTGCTGAATATCACGATTTCTCAAATGCAATTGGCGAGTTTCCAGTACTCTTGTGGGTTTAACCACGATTATTCCTGGGTCTTGGACCTGCAAGGAATTCCAATTTAAAACATGTGACAGATCTGAAACGTATTTCTTAAGCAAAGAAATATGGAAAACATCATGCATACGAGATAAAGCAGGTGGCAATGCTAAACGATAAGCTACAGGATTGATTATTTCGACAATCTCGAAAGGTCCCACATATCGTGGTGACAACTTGGCAGCCTTGCCAAAAGTTATAGAACTCTTTCTGGGTTTAACACGCAGAAAAACCTTATCACCAAGCTCAAACTTTCTATCAACCCGCTTAAGGTCAGCATAGCTCTTCTGTCTATCCGCTGCTTCCTTTAATCGTTCACGAATCAGCTTAACTTGCTGTTCCATCTCTGTGAGAATCTCTGGTCCAATTACCACTCTATCCTCTACACTGTCCCAACTTACAGGGGTTCTGCACTTTCTTCCATAAAGTGCTTCAAAAGGTGCCATCTTAAGCGAAGAGTGATAAGTGTTGTTGTATGCGAACTCAACTAATGGGAGATACTCTTCCCATTTATACTGTTGATCCATGCAATACATTCGCAACATGTCCTCCAACACTTGATTTACCCTCTCAGTTTGCCCATCCGTTTCTGGATGATATGCAGAACTGAAGTTTAGTTTTGTTCCTAGGGCTGCGTTAAGCGTTTGCCAAAACCTTGACGTCATTCTAGGATCCCTGTCAGAAATAATCAGTTCTGGTACACCATGCAATCTGAAAATTTCGTGTACGAACCTCTTGGCCAGCACTGGTGAATCATCCTTTAGATTTCCAGCGATGAAATGAGCTACCTTAGTCAGTTTATCTACAACTACCAGGATAACATCATGCTTATTCCTGGACATAGGTAGTCCTTGTACAAAATCCATGGTTATTACTTGCCATTTGTACTGCGGTATGCTATGAGGATACAACAGTCCAGCAGGGTGCATATGCTCTGCCTTCACCCGCTGACATTCTAGGCAATGAGTCACAAAATTTATCACATCCTTTTTCATACCTTTCCAGAAGTATTGCTGTTTCAAATCAGCTAGCATTTTTGTGATACCTGGGTGCCCAGAGAAAGGTGAATTATGAAATTCAACTAACAACTTCTTTCTCAAATCATTCAGCACAGGTACATATACCCTATTTTCATAACGCAAGACTCCTTCATTATCAAGATGAAAACCTTCATACCTTTTATCTTTAGGTTCTGCAGCAAGCGCTGCTTTTACTTGCTGAAAATATGCATCTGATTCTGAGGCACTTTTTACCTCGTCTTTAAACTGAGTTCTCAACGTTATAAGAGCAGAAATGTGCCTCCTACGACTTAGAGCATCAGCTACTCTATTCTCCTTCCCTTTGATATAGCTAATATCAAAGTCATATTGTGATAAAAATTCTAACCACCTTCTTTGTCTGGCATTCAGATTGGGCTGAGTAAAAATATATTTCAGTCCCAAGTGATCAGTTTTCAACTCAAAAGGTTTCCCTAGTAAGTAGTGTCTCCAGACATGAAGCGCATGAACAATGGCAGCAAGTTCCAAATCATGAGGGGCATAATTCAGCTCATGAATCTTAAGTTTTCTACTCTCATAAGCTATGACCTGATCATTTTGTAGCAAAACACCTCCAAGGCCTTCCCCAGAAGCATCAGTTACAACAGTAAAATTCCCATTAGGGTCTGGTACAGCCAATATAGGTGCAGAAGTCAACTGGTCTTTCAGACTTTTGAAAGCCGCTTCGCACTTGTCATTCCACATGAATTTCTTATCTTTCTTCTGCAATGAAGTTATTGGTGCAGCTACCTTAGAAAAATCCTTTACAAATTTTCTATAGTAACCTGCAAGACCCATGAAGCTTCTTACTTCATGCACATTCTTTGGTGCAGGCCACTCAGTTATTGCCACTATTTTTGAAGGATCTACAGCGATTCCTTCCTTACTTATGACATGACCCAAATAGCGAACTTCAGAATCATAGAAAGAACATTTGGATAACTTACCATACAACTTTCTCTTTCTCAAAATTCCCAAAACTATCTTCAAATGCTCATTGTGCTCCTCAACGCTCTTAGAATAAATGAGAATATCGTCCAAGAATACAAGTACAAACTTGTCCAGGTATTCTTGAAAAATATTGTTCATTAAATTCATAAAGGCTGCAGGTGCATTAGTTAACCCAAAGGCTAGAACTGTGAATTCATAATGTCCGTACCTTGTTCGGAAAGCTGTTTTATGAATATCTTCCTCTTTAATTCTTAGCTGATGATAACCAGATCGAAGATCTATCTTAGAATAAACCGCTGCTCCACGCATCTGATCAAACAGATCATCGATCCTAGGAAGTGGATATCGGTTCTTGATCGTTGCTTTGTTCAACATCCGATAATCAATACACAGCCTCAGTGTTCCATCCTTCTTTTTCACAAATATCACAGGTGCTCCCCAAGGTGAAACACTTGGTCTAATCAATCCTTTAGACAAAAGCTCTTGTAGTTGTGCCTTAAGCTCGACTAACTCCGTAGTAGTCATCCGATAAGGCGCCTTGGAAATAGGTTCAGTTCCAGGCTTGATTTCAATGGTAAAATCAAATTCTCTCTTGGGTGGTAACCCTGGTAATTCCTCAGGAAAAACATCCCTGAAACTTTGTAACAGTGGAATTTGCTTCATGAAATCACTATCTTCTTCTGAAGATTCAGATATCTTTACTGCATAAAGGGTACATCCTTTATTCTTAGCCTTTTTAAGCTGCATAGCTGACAGCTTTCTAACTGAAATTTCTCGTTTCACACCTTGAATCTCTGCTGATTCCAGCTGATCATCTAAACATTTTATGTTCTTCTCATAGCAATCTACCTTTGCTTTATGGTCAGATAACCAATTGACACCAATAATAATGTCATACGATCCCAAAGGTGTAACATAGAGATCAACTTCCGTGGAGAAATTAGGTAAATCAAGGACTGCTCCAAAGAGACACATACTCACTGTATGAACAGAATTATTACCATACTCTACAGTCCAAGATTTATCCATTTTCCCAGCTTTTCTTTTAAGTTTAGAAGCAAGTTTATTAGAAATAAAACATTCAGTAGCTCCTGTATCAAAAAGAATAGTGACAGGTATGCCGAATAACTTACCCGGAACTTCTATAGGTGTTGCTTGCTTTTCAGCTTGCTTGTCTGCTACTGCAGCATGTATCTTATGCTGCTGATTACGATCATCCTTCTTTAAAGGACATTGATTTGCGTAATGATCTTTACCACAAGTGTAGCAGCCTCCTACAGGTCCCTTCTTAGGCTCAGCATTACCTCCAGCCTTGTAATTGTCACGCTGTCCTCCATAGGACTTCTGTCCATTATTATAGTTTTTAACAAAATTATCCCTTATATTTCCAGCAGGCTTATTTACTGCTGCTTTCTTATTGTTATCTCCTGGAAACTTACTCTTGTTTCCAAACTTTTTCCACGGTCCTTTTCTGGGTGCAAGAGAGGTTGAAGAAGGGTTTGCAGTCTTCTTCCGCACTTCCTCCTTATGCGCAGAAATAGCCTTTAATTTCTGTTCTTGCCTTATGGCCTTCTCAACAACTCCTTCCATAGTGGTTGGACTGTGAACATCGACCTCTCCCCCTATCACAGGATTCAATCCCATGATGAATTTCCGTATCCTGAATTTTTCGTCAGTTTGATACTGCGGCACATACTTGAGGAGTTTTGTAAACCGCTCCCAGAATTCAGTTACTGTTAACTTCCCTTGGGTCAAGTTCTGAAATTCTGTCATTTTCTGATCATAGAAAAGTTGTGGCAGCCAACGTTGCCTAAAATAGCCTTTAAATTGATCCCAAGTGATATTGGTCTCATCAATGTTTAGCTCAGCTTTTCGGCTATCCCACCACGAAGATGCTTCGTGAGAAAGCTGATAGGCTCCCCATATAGCCTTGGTTTCTTCTGAGAAGTTCCTTATTGCAAAGTACTTCTCCATTTTGATGAGCCAGTTCTCAGCTCCATCTCCTAATGTGGTGCCATCATACTTAGGTGGACTTATCCTTTTTATATCATTAGTGAGTTCTGCTGCCAATCTGGCCTTTTTATTTTCTGGTTGCACAGGTGCATTCACAGCATTAACATCAACACCCGTGTCGGGATTGCCCTCAGGAGGTTGCTGATTATTATTATCAGCTTCTTCATCCTCCTCATTTCCCGTCACCTGCTGTTCAAGTACAGCCAAGCGATCTCTTGTGTCCAACAGGGCAGCAAGGATCTCATCCAGTTTCTGGGTTGTTGCCGCTCCTCCTTCAGGTGGAGCATTACTCGCAACGTTTCCCCTTGTTCTAACCATTTTCTGTTACAAGAAAATTCAGGTTTTTATCAGATTATGGACTCAATAGGTCCAAGAGCTGCAACCTTCTGCTCTGATACCAAGATGTAACATCCTCATTTTAGACAATAGAACAAGTCAATTTTTTTTTTTTTTTTTATAATTGCATACTGGTTCTAAATACATAATTTAGAACTCACAATTCAAATAACCATTTATATAACAGACAACCATATGCAGCTGTAATGACTCGGAATACCTCCGATCTATTCATTCCATGACTCGGTAATCTACCGATCTATTCATGAGTAAAAAGAGTTAGTGTTTTTATTTAACACAACACTCTGGCGGTTCTCTTCCCTAATCTGGGATTCAGAATGCTCTGTCCAAGGAATCTAACTGAATAACTGTTACCATTATTCATCGGCATCTCATCCCTTAGACTAGGTGAATTAGGACAACGCAATCAGCAGCTTGCGATACTTTGGCCAAAGATTTGAAACATACTGTTCATGTCTCGTATTCCTTAACGGCATACTCGTCAATCTGGAATACGTCCTTCACCCCATTCATATGTTATATAGAATGTCTTATACTGACTACTGTCAGTCCTTCCTTTCACAGCTGAATCACTCGGAGGCAGATTAACAAGGTGATAATGTTATATGGATGCCCACGAGGATTAGGGATATGATGACATACTGGTTCAACCTTGCAGTTCAACCAGTGTGTCATGATACCCCAAATCTCCGAGGCAGTCTTATAACATGACCACGTTCTTAATCGGTCCCAAGGTAACTCGTGCGAAATCAAGTGTAAATCTTAGCGATCAATGCAAAGGGTGTCGCCATAAGTCACCTGCATTGTTGTAACTTCGAGAAGATCCTAATCTTCTCGGAGGTACAGCCCTGCAGTCGACTTTATGTCGTCATCCTTTAAATCCGCCTCGAGAAGATCTACCCAAAAACAAGCGTTACGCACTAGAGATTAAATTACTTTTAAAGACTTTTCCCTAAGGTTAGCCTTTCCAAATCCCTGGATTCTTGTCTTAAGACGACCCTCCTCTAAAAGACTCATTACTGGTAGAGGTATTACGGTCACGCTCTCATCAAGGAGTCATTAGAATACACCTGATTCCAAAGCAACAGAACGGGACAATATCTCATAACCAATGCTTGAGATTGCCATCTGAACTCCATTGATTGCCTATCAGTTCTCTTAACTGAATTTATATCATACTTTTTAGTTTAAAGATATAAATGATTTAGAATCCAATTTACTATTGTCCTGTTATACTTAGGACTAGGGATTAGTAATTCAACCCAACTTGTTTAGCGTTATCTTTTAGGCTCAATTTTAACCTATCTTCTAGAGAGACAATAATTAAATTACAATATTGCTTTTGCTAGAACAAATTAGAACTACTAAATACTCATAAGAATTTAGTCTAATTACTTACAAGCTTTCATTGTCAATCACAAAAGCATCCATATTATACAAAGATAACTATGCCCCTTCGTTACATAAACCGAAGAAGTTCATCTTTCAGAATAGAATACAACACATAAGTATCAAACACTTATTTTCATTCCTTTCGAAACTCATACAATTACATTTTATGCAACAGCATGCTTGATATAATGCTAACGGAAAAGAAACATCTTTTCACATATAGTACATCTATAAAATCAAGCTGTAATTCTTTATAAATCAAATAAACTATCTGATCAGCTCCTGCCAGATCTGCATTGTTTTTACCTCTTACGGCAACCATCTGCAAAAATAGTCAACATGAGTCAGTTCAATGAACTGAGCATGATAAGCACTAACTTTTAAAACAATTGCAATCCATCAATTGTTTTCATTAAACACCCTGTTTAAATGAGATCTGATATTCACATAAGTAAACATAATCAGACTATGCCCTTGTAACACAAAATGATTACAAATATGTAACTCTATCATTGTTACAAATAGTCTTAATCACTTTCTAATATTTCATCAAATATTAAGAAACAAGGAACGAATGTACACAACAATCATTAAATCCAAAATCACAACATTGGTCAGATTGTTTCATTCTCCAAAAAGGAAATAACATAACAATTCGGGATTCCACCAATATGTTACAAACAATTTCCCACTGATAGTCAATTATCAATAATATTAAATAAAGGAAGAGAAAGAACCAAACCATTCATACTTCCTTTCACATAAGTTCATCACTGTACTGCCTTCACATATGAAAACATTCAACCAGTATATAAATGAACAAGTTAGACAAGCCGCAAGCAAGATCACTGTTCTAAATCAAGAAAATAGAAACACAGCAAACTCTTGTACAACAACTAACACATCAACAAATCATGTATCAATCCTAAGCCCAATGCTAGTTCCTTTTACACAGTAAGGCTTTGACACAAGTTGAAAACAAGAAACTACAAGCGTAGCGCTGAAAACAACAACCTTATTGCATCAAGCAATCGAAGGTTTCCAATGGACTATGCTATGTTGCCCACACGGTATTTCCAAATCATGCACAGTCAAATCGGACAGATTGATTGGAAAAGAACATAGCATACATATTCTTGCTCGGTCAAAATCGGACTGAAGAAAAAGAAAGGAATTCAGCCAACGATCCTTACCTTGCCGCATGTAAGTCTTGGAGTGATATTCGCGACTTACCCAAACAAGGTCAGAACACGAAACGGTCATCCATACTCAAGGACCTCAAAAAGTGACAAAGACAGTGTCCAAGGTCAAGCTCAGAAAGAGACAGAAGTACTAGTTACCTTTCCAGAATTCCAATGATTCAAACGGAGGTATCAATTCAAGCAAATGCATAAGAATTCATACTGACATTCATCAACGAAGCATAACAATAATCAGACAACAAATTACTCTCTGCCAATCATTTTACACTAATTTGCACAGGTCGAAGACGTACATGTCCACCTAAGAATCTGTACCTCAAAATCCCAAAAACACGAAGGAATTCCAATCGCAATAACAAGATCGAAATACATGTTATTCCATTAAGTCGCCGGCACTTAAAATACCAACAACTTAACTTTATTCGGCTCAAAAATAAAATGAATCATTCAATCGACTCCTCAGAGTCGTCCAAGTCACAATAGCATAAATCTATATATTCACACATGTAACTGTTAAAGGTTTTGCACGCATAACCACTGAACCCTACAGCAACGTACTATGAAATTGGTTGATAAATCCATATATGCCATTCATGGCTAACATTCAGAATGAAACAAGTGAAGCAAATCGAATACCCATTTCAAGCAAGGAAAGCAACTGAGCCGCTTCGAACTTTCGTACAGCTTTCACATAGAAAAGAAAATGCATACACAGGAAGTCTTTATCCTTTAATTATTTCAAATAACAGTAGCCAAAAAGCCCCGTTTCATCTTATCAGGCTTTCACAAAAATCCATTCACAAAACTTATGGATAAATCTACATTTCCAGCAATAGATAGCAATACGATTCAATCATCGACTCCACTGAGTCGATACAACAAAGTACAGGTGTATTTATATTATACACAGTCCACAAGTAATCCCGCTAACCTAATAACAAGGAAAACAACTTCCGCTAGGTCGAAAAGACTACGGTAACACTACAGTTACCTGTTCCAAGCCAAAAATTGAAAACAAATGAAAACCCAAAAGTATCATTAAACACAGTCAACAAATCCCACGACAGAGCACCCAAAGAAGCGATAATACTAATCAATCTTACAGTATTCATCCCAAATCATTCCATACAGTTTCTATAACAAGAACAGCGACCACGAATCAAAGACATACAGTGGTCTATACTACACACAGGTATATTCTAAGGGCTCACGCCAAACAGGCCGAACACTCAAACCTTATAAATAAATACCTCACATGCATAAGCCAGAATGAATACTCAAACAAATAGAGTCGAAGTTCGATTTCAACAAACACCCATCAAGAGGAAATTGAAAAATCGAACCAGAAGAGATACAGTGCCAAAAATCAAACTAGATCTCATAGAAAATTCATCCAATCTTCACAAAACATTTGAACAGAGTTGTTTTAATGAAAGCACTTGAAAAACAGCAAGATATTTAAAGGTTAGGGCCTAGCATGCCTGTATGTTGATCAAATTTCCGAAGCAGACCACAGGAAGAGCTCAAACTTCCTTTTCTTTTTCCACGATGAAGCGACCAACAAAATTTCGCTGTCTTCATCGCATATATATCTTCCATGACAGAGAAAAGAGCTATGGCAGTTCATACTTGCCATGCAACTCAAAGAGAACTGGTGTGAAGAACCAGTAAACCAGCAGAGCAAAAACCGAAAATCGCGACAAGCCAAACAAACCCCCAAATTTCCGCTTGCATGCCTTCTCGCGAGTTCCAAGCTCGACTTCCGAGAGTATTGAATGCCATTAACCAATTTTCCCGCTTAAACTCTATTCCCACCGACCGCCAGAATTGGCGACAGTCCAACTAAAAATTTAAGTCCATTTCCAAACTTAGCAATTGCCAAGTCTGCACAAATTAGCCGTCGCCTAAACCTCCGCCATGACCTGTCCCTCATCCTTATCCCTTACATTTATTGCCATAGAAAACACCGCCATGGTTCGCCACCCTTCATCGGCCCCTTCATAATCTCCTCCAAAGTTAGGTTAGTATCTTAGGTTAGAGTTTAGGGTAATGCCCACACTAACAAATTTACACAAAGATACTAACTTAGGATATTAACAAATAGCCTAGGTCTAGGTTAGACTAACAATAATCTAACCCCTAGGTTAGGTTTTAGTTTTAGGTTACTAACCCTTAATAATTCAGTTTGGTCCTTGTCCTGAAAACTCGGAAAGACCTGTAACATACCTTCTAGAACAGAGTTAGCTTCCGTTCTTATGCAGAATTGTATGTCAACGAATTATTACCTGGTCTACAATCGAGACCTTCCAGATATACTTTGATATCGGGAACCGTTTCATTTCTCAAGATCAGCCTGAGTCATAATCCTGACTAGCTTAATAAATACTTCCATACCTTGCAACCTGTTCAAGGTCTGTGATATAATTTATCACATACAGATTTAAAGCATTACTTGGATCAATTCCACTGATCCAAGTCTAGATATTATAGAAGAATATCTCTATAATTCATTCCGTGATCAGATTAATATTCAGACACAAAATGAAATAAATAAAAGAGTCTATTCATATTTTGACTCAGTCAAGATCTGCAATCTGCAAGAAATTCAGTACATATCAAGCATGATTTCTGAATCGAGGAACACATCCTTTTACAAGAAATCACATATCAACACTTGAATGCTTAGGAGAAAGTAACAACAGTTCAGGGTGAAACTTGAGGTGAGGGCAGAGCTAAGGCTAATTGGAAATTTAAAGGAAAATGACAAGGTCTATGTGGGTCTTAGGTATACTCAGGGGTAATTAAAATCTAGGTATGAGTAGTTCAATGGAGTGGGTGAAGATATGGTCAAGTTTTCATGAAGGAAAATTGTGGGGGAATGGGAATGGGAGTAGAAACTAATAACAGAAGTAAAAGAGTCTACCAAAATGACAATGGACAAGTACTAGTTAAAAAACACTTACTGCTATATGAGTTTGTTGTTTGGTTGGCGATAGTGTGTGATCAAATGGAAGGAAATTGGTGTGGTACTGATGCTTCCTTGGATGCTCCCGTGAAGGAAAATGGCTCTATGATCACTTATGGTGTTGGTTGTGGATGCTCTGATGTGTGTACGAATGATCATTCTACTTGCATGCAGCTCTGGTTTCATATCTTGCCCTTAGAAGATGTGTCAACCTTGAAATAAGGTTGTTTTGGGGATTAAATGGTAACCGACAGTGGGTCTGGGTTAAGCTGGTGTGGCAGTTTAGGGTAACCGACGTCATTTAGGGTGAGATTTCCTAGGTTCTCTAAAATGGGCAGATCCCTTTGATTTTCTTGGAGCTCATTCATTTTTCTCTATGGATTATAATGGAAGCTTCCTTCTAATGGGTGAGAATGTGGTTAGATGGAATATAGGCTTTTATTTTTAGGGTTTGGGTAGGCCTTAGTTAGTTATGGAAACATACTAAGATTAGGTCTTAGGGTGAGGTGGCTAGATGATGTGTATAGGTGAGGTGGATGGTGTGGGAAATTATCCAATTAGGATATTTAAATAAGATGTATTATGAGATCATAGATTAATTTAATTAAATTAATATTAGACTGAGGTGAAAGGGGCCATGGTTGGGTGAGTGTGTTCGAGTTGGTGATTTGTTGAGGGACCAAGGGGAGTGCGACCCAATTTTGGTGTCTACAATATCAGCTTGCATACCAAAGATTTTGTGAGATTATATATGAAAGATTTTTTGAGACGCTTCTATCCCTTGTATATATGTATTGATACACATACATTTCTCTTTGTATAGTTGATGATTATGATTGGATGGATGATGTAATCTCTTTAAGTTCCATTAATATTGTGTATTATGGAAACTAGGTGAGTTGGGCATGGTTGAGTCTAGGTCATGTAGACATGGTCGAGTTAGTTGTAGGCATTATTGAGTTAGGTATAGGCATGGTTTGGTCTAGTATAGGCATGGTGGATTTAGGTAATACGTATGGTGGAGTTAGTTATAGGTACAGTTTGGTCAGGTATACGTATGGTTTGGAGTCAAGGTAATGTCCAAGTTATTGATTTTATGGAAATAATGTATTGTATGTATGTTTTGGTTAATTTTCCAAGTAATTAATATCATGGAAATATGAAATGATTTAAGTAGAATATGGTCATGGTGATAAAATGGTAGGTATGTCTGGTTTTATGATATATTAATTTCTAATTTTTTGTGTAAATCAAAACTAACTAGGATAGAATGTGAATGTAAAGGGTGTGAACATTCATTAGGGTTAAAAGTGGTCAAGCTAACCTCTAAGGACCCCATTCCCTCAGATTGTTTCCTACATATCCCCAATGAAAAAGAGCCTCAGGCTAATGTAGTTCTCCCACTATCTAGGGAATAATATGATAAGGTGGATGAATGAGTCGGTAGGGTTTAGGCATGATTGAGTCTAGGTCATTTAGGCATCGTTGAGTATAGGTTGAATAGGGTATGGGTGATTTTGGTGGGAGAGGAACTCCCAAAATGTATGTGTCGAAGGTATGGTCTTGTGTATCAGAATCAATAAGTAAGAAAAAGGTGAATGGTACAAGGAGACAAAATCTGCCAAATTGGTAAGAACAATGATGAGTCTATCATACAAAAGATTTTCTTATGAACGTAAGATCCTAAAGACGTTGCATGATTGATTGTTCTAAAAGGTGAAATAAAGTCACACAATCATGAAATGTCGCATTTGTGGCACGTCCCTTGAGTAGGTAGAATATTAGAAATGAAATACAGTGAGGTGAAATGGGTTGTTTTAGTGTGACCTTTGTGTGATACAGAATGCCTCTTCTACAGGATACCCAACACCAAAATAGGAAAGCCCATTTAGCACGATTGAAAATTTATCATTTTATTTTTCCTCTATCTTTATAGACTGATCGATGCAGGAAGTCTATGTGGGATGAATAGAATATCTCCTTAAGGTATTCGTGAAAACTGATCAATGTAGGAAGCTTCAAAATATTTTTAATTTTAATTTTTGCAGAAATAGACTTATTTTTATGATAGACTATGTACAATAGGGCTACCTTTTTATAGTTTTCCTTCAAGGGAGAATTCTATTTATAATAGCAAGATGGAAAGAGAGATGTCCTTTTTGAGGGAGTCATCTATTTACAAGAAGTTTGACTCAAGGAGTTTGAATTTGAAAATCTCCTATATTACTTTTGAATTTTTTAAATTTGTTTTTAGACTTTTAGGTCATGGACAAGACTATAAAGGAATATAGGCTTCTTTGATGAAGACAAAAACCATAGCACACAAAGGTTAGCTATGAAAGAGAGGTTTTAAGTGATGTACAACCATGGGATTCCATCTTGAAAAGGATGAAAATTATCGTTGAGAATCATGTCATGAGTAGATGGTGTGGTACTCATATTAAAGATTAAGCTAAAAGGTGATGGGTAATCACATGATTCTTGTTTGGTCGTTGATCCTTAAAATAGGTAAGTGGAAGGTGAATATTTCTCAAGGGACAAGCATTTAATAGATATAAGGTGATATAGCACTTGAATAAACAATAGAATGGTCAAATATGTAAAGCATTTAGGGGCTCAGGTTCAGGTTTACCTTTGAGTGAAGATAAACGATAAGCACCTGATCCATAGGCATGATTAACGATATAGGGTCCAAGCCAATTAGGGGAGAAATTTCCCCGTTTACTTTTCTCTACATTTTTTACATGTTTATTTTCCTTTAGGACGATGTCACCAATTTGGAAGGTTTTTTCTTGGACATGTTTATCATAGGCACGTTTGATACGTTTTTGGTAGATTTGAAGGTGATCGAGATCATTTAAAAAACATTCATCTAATAACTCAAGTTGTGCCAAACAATCCTGATGAAAATCATCATCATTGAGTATATATTTGAGGGAGATATGAAGAGATGGAATTTGGAATTTGAGATACAAGACAACATTTATACCATAGACCAAAGAGAAAGGTGTAGCAGTAGTTGAGATGTGAATACTAGTGTGATAAGCCCATAAGGAAAAAGGAATGTACATGTGCCAATCCTTACCAATATTGTCAACCAATTTCATAAGAATTTTATTTAGGGTTTTTTAAGTCAATTCAGCTTATCCATTTTTTTTAGGATAATAAGGTGAGGAAAAACTGAGTTAAATGCCGAAGGAATCACAAAATTTTTGTAGGGTTTTGTTTTTAAATTTTTTTCCATTATCGATTATGAGGTGTTAAGGAACACCAAAGACACAAATGATGTGATGGTTGATGAATACACATATTTTCTTAGATTTTTTAGAAATGAGAGTTACAGCCTTGCTGAGCTCCTAAAATATTGGTTAAGTAAAAGAAGTTGCATGGGCACGCAAGGTTTATTTGAAGAAGGGTGCGTAAGGAGGAAGTGCGCAGGATAGGGTTTTAGTAGAACCAATGACATGCGCAAAAGCAGAGAAGAGATCTTGGGACTTATAAATATTTGGCATATTGGGTTGAACATGTGTAAAGCATGACCCAACTGTGCATGCGGAGTGGATAAGGTGCTAGCTTGGAAACTTGGTGCCCATATAAGGAATATAACTTACGTTAGAAGATTCTAGAAGGTCATCATGGAAAAGGATGGAGAGCTCAGATATGAAGAAGCATGATCCCCTAGAGGACCACTTGGACACTTAGCACCTGATCTACACCTTTATAATGGCATGGTGGTGCTTGTTGAGGCTATAAATACAAGCGCTTGACAGAGAAAAAGATATAGAAGGAGAAAGAGGTGAAGCCATGCCAGAATATTATGAGAGCTCCTTAGGTTGGGTTTAGAGAGTCTGTAGGAGTATGTTGTATCAAGGGGATGGGTCTAAATAATTTTTCTTTGTACTATGAAGGGCCTAAGTCTAGTTCCGATATGCATGACATTGGTCTGCACTATCATATGGATCTGTGATTTCCCTAGTTAATGTAATGTGGTTATCAACATGCTTAATATGAATATATGTGTGGTTCTAGTTCTACTTACATCTATATGGATCGGTTATATATATACATTTCATATGAGTGGGTGTAAACCCTTGTTCATTTATTTTATATTATGATTCAAATCTATGTTCGGTAATGCTTTTCTTATATGAATGAACACATTGGTCTAGAATTCGTTCTGAGCTCTAAGATGAATGTATGGTTCCTTTCCAATCTATTCACTTAAGTTTCTATCATAAATAATGAATTCTCACACAACTCACATAAAGGAGGGACTCGGTGCACTTGCACATTTGCCTCAAGTGACCACCCAACGCCCACTGGGTGATAGGCTCGACACGCATGGGATTTCCTTGTTCTTTGATGGGCACAAAAATGACTACATCTTGGTTTCATTGTTGGTACCTATTTTTGAATTTTTGAGAAATGACATGCATCTTTATCTTTGTGATGTGTAATGATAGAGCACCTGACTCTAGAAAGTGTTGAAACGTGGTTCAAGAGCACGGAGGATGAGTTTGCTCAAATATTCAGCACTGGACCTGAGTTCAATGCGCGTGGATGGGTAGAAGAGAACCTATACCATGAGTTATATGAGACATTATTTTATTGCTTCCTAGTAGAGCTATATGAATGGCTCTTGGCATATGCATCTAGATCAAGATAGTTCTATAGATCGTGCGTGTGGACCCAAGATGACTATCAGAGGCTACAAGATGCATATCTAACTTGGACGCATGCTATTGATCACTAGTGGAAGGGGGTGTTGTCCAGTTACATTATAGAATATGCCATTTTGACGTATTATTTTCTAGAAGTTACTGAGTTCAAGTTTCTGAAGGAGCTTAGAGGGTCATATTTGAGTGTTATTCCTCTAGATATGAAGATATTGGTCATTACTTTTGGTTTATAAGCATTCCACATGGATAGCTAAGCTAATCTAAGAGTTGGGTGAGGAAGCTAGGGTGGAGGAAGATGAAAGACATTACGACTAAAAAGGAAAGGGAGGAGAGATGGCTCAAGTATAGTGAAGCTCGTGAAAGGGATATGACTAGACAATGCGAGGTTGTAAGTGTGATGGATCTATGGAGGTAGACATTGTGAGAGGGTTTCGAAGTTTATGGAGGATGTGGAGCCTAAGCAATATCTATGCTACACCCTGTCTTGGCAAGTGTGGGAGAGAGGCCCCTTCAGCTTCTGATGATATTTCATCGCATGGAGAAATAAGAGCCATTGGCGTGCATCTGAACCCACCTGGCGACTAACCCCTGGCGCTTGGTTTTCCAAATCAAAGGAGTATTGATAACCTAGTTGGTATCAGTGGGAGTGACCGATCAGCACCTAGGAGGTATAATTTTTCATTTGGGACATCCATGGATGCACATACCATTCCGGTGTGTGGAGGAATTATTGGGCAAATTACAAGTACACAAAGTTTAGGAAACACATCTGGAGTGGCACGGGATACACTTCTGGTAGTGGAGTAATCTCATAGACCATTGATGCACGTAGTTCAGTGGGACATTGGGGACATTAGGCGTGACCACTTCAAGCCCATTTCAAGTTACAGGAGGATCTGGAGGTGGAATGAGTGGATATGGAGGCACATAGGACCTGGTGGATCTAGTGGATCTAGTGGAGGGAACACCAGAGGGAACCAAGGATCTAGATCAGGAGGACAGGGGCCTCAGCCACCTCCTCAAGTAATCTTTGAAATGTCTTTACACTTTCCAAATTACCAGGGTATAGAGGATGTTGCAAAACATGTGCACAAGTGTGAATTACTATGGCACACGAAGGGGATCACTACCCCAGAGTGGAAGGAAAGTTAGTTTGCAACAACATTGCAAGGACACATGCATAGCTGGTATAGGAAGTATGACCCCTATTAGATGATGGTAGACTACACTGCATTGAAAAATTATTTCCTAGTAGAGTTCTATATACTGGAGTTTCAAGCAGAAAAGCATCAGTGCTTTGAAGGATATCCAGTAGGGAATGGAAGAGAGTGTGCAGGAGTATGATGCATGGTTTAAGACTCTCCTGTCAAAATTTTCATATGACATTCACCCTTCACAACATGCTCAATGGTTTTTTGGAGGGTTGATCACTCCATTTAGGAGGGCATTGTCCCATAAAACATTTACTGACCTGTGCAAGGCTCTAGAGGCTTCCTTACGCGTTGAAGTAGTTGGGAGCGTTGATACTAGTGTGAGCCCTTTTCTAGAGGCTCAAATCACTGCCATGGCTAAGGAGTTAGAGAAGCTGTCTACAAAATCTAGCACATGAGACTCATAGTGGTCTTTGGTGCATGGATTTTGAAGTATAAGGGGCATGCCAAGGATATTTCCCCCAGAAGTTAGTACATGCCATAGCAGTACATTGTGAAATTTTTCATGGGGACCATGATGCAAGTAGATGTCCCTTATTTACAACATGCAATTTGGAAGAATGTGTCTTGCTACTATAATATTTACACCTCTATAACCCATGATACTAAGGATTGTAGGTTTATTGACTAGATCCATGAGGCCATTGATCATGGTGTGCACCAGATCAGCCTTGCCAGTAGTTCCAAAGAAGATGATCATTGTTATGAAGGATGCGTGGATGGAGGGGCGCATGGGAGAGGTTCTCATGGAGGATTTCATGGTCACAGTAACCATGGAGGAGGGAGAAGTGAGTTCCCATGAGGAACCTGCTATAACTGTGGATCTACAGAACATTACAGGCATGTGAGTGTCCAAATTTATTGTAGTGCTTGTGGTACAGGAAAAAGCATAAGTATGAGGAGTTCCCTAAGTTTTTTGAGCACATGAGCTAGTAACACCAGAAGGAAAAAGGCACTAGGATGGTGAGAATCAAGAAGGTTGATTCACAGTGGATGCCATAGAGTAACACATGAGTTAGGGCTAGAACCTCTACTAGTGATAACATGTGAGAAGAGGCTGCGCGTGCCAGGGAGATTCCAAAACCAAGGACACTAGTTTCAAGAGAGAAAGTAGTACATGGAAAGTATCTAAACCATGATCTCATCAGAAATGAAGTATATCATGAGACTATGGATGTCATTCAAAGTTTACAAGGGGAGATCCAATGTCTAAAGGAGCACTCCAGGAAGCAGGAATGAAAAGAAGGAATGTTGAGGCTCTGTAGAGGGAAATGGATGAAGTTAAAGAAGTGTACAAAATGTTAAGGAAAGAGAATATTATTCCCTTGATAGGAGAATGGCTGAGAGATAAGGTACCACATGCTGGGAGTAGATCATGAAAGGAAGGTGTTACATGTAAACGTCTCTCCCCATAGCCTTGAATATGAGAAAGAGATCACCTCTGAATGAAATTGTGGATGGTTGGATGCTAAGTAACATATCAATTGACACAGGGAGTAGAAGGTCAATGTTTTGACATTTGATTCATGGTATCAAATGGGAAGGCCTGCATTACACCCATATTTGAATGTTTTTTATATGGAAAAAGAACTAAGGCAATTCCCATTGGAGTATTGAAGGATGCAGTGATCACCATTCAGGGGGGATTCAAGTTTACTAGGGACTTCGAATTCTTGGCGCTCGCCGAGGTAGACAATTTTCTAGCATTGCTTGGGCACCCATGGTCCTATAAGAACAATGTTGACTTGAGGTTCAATAAAGGATATATTAGTTTTGAGAACAAGGAATAATGGGTCATCATCCCTCTTGATGGATGGGAATTCGGGGCCTTACACTGAACCTTTGGGAGAAGAGGTCTTTGATAGAATTTATGTGCGCTCATCAGAGACCCAAAGATAATTCACCCTACAGAAGGAGTTATCTAATTTAAGGATGCTTAGCCTGTGAGTGATATAATAATCATGGTGTGTGACAATTAGGAACAAATGACCTATGAGTTAATTAGGCAATAGTTGAGGGGGTCTGTAACAAGATTTACCAAGGCACACTCACTCAAGCACCTAGGAGGAAAGAATTTTCCAAGTTACTCTGGAGGACATACCCTAAAATTTTCTTACAGGACATGGAAGCTCAGTGGAAAAAAGAGGATGAGAGAAGAGGAATTCTTATTTATAACCTTCTCAAGAATACAATGGGCTGGTGGGATAAAGATAAGGAGAACCCCCCTGGAGTGGCATGAGGTAAGAATCATGTCCTCAAAGGTTTTCATAGAAGTAATTTCATTTAGGACTACCATGGTAAAGTGACCATCTTCATTTTATATCCAAGCATGTGAGAAGGCATGGATAGGAAGTGTAGAAGCATTTCCACCTTCGTTATGGGTAGATAAGTTATATTCCACCTTACAAGGTTGTGCACGTGTTTGGTATGTTAATTCAGAGATGCATCGTTAGATGAGTAATTGAAAAGAGTTGGTAGCTGATCTCATTCAAACTTTTGAATTTCAAAGTACCAAGCCATCAGTGGATAAGACATTGTAAGTGATCAAGTGCTTTATGATGGGGGATAGTGCTATGGAAGAAGATAGGCTACTAGAATTAATAATTCAGCCTTCTATGGGGACACACCTCACTGAAGAAGAATTAGAGGAGGTACAACTTGAGTGTGCATGCATGGAGAAAGAAAAATGAAAAATGGTTTATGTAATAGATGACGAAGAGATGGAGACTTTGGATGTTAAAAATTCGGAGGGTATGTGCGAAGTCATAGAAAATACTTATAAATGAGCACGCGCATACCATGATCCCTTTAAAAAAAAGAAGGTTAACATTAGAATGGAGGAAAAACCTAAGGAAGCTATCATCAGTGACTATTGGTCAGAAAGGGAGGTTTCAAAGATCATTAATGTATTGCGTGAGTTCTAATATTTGTTTCCTCATGGGTACCATTAAATCAAAGGCATTTACCATTCCTTGGGGGAGATGAAGATCAAGTTAAAGGAAGGTGTGTGCCCGATTCGGAAGAGGCCTTATTGGATGAATCCAAAATTACATGTATGGGTCAAGGAAGAAATAGAAAAGATGATAACATATGGTATCATTAAGGCTATAGAAGAGTCAGAGTGGATAATCCTAATGGTTAGTAGTATTAAGAAGTATGGGAGGATAAGAATTTATGTTGACTATAGGGATTTTAATGTAGTGTGTGTCATCGATCCCTTTCTAATCCTCTTTACTGAAGAAATTCTGGAGGTAGTAGGTGGGGGTGAAGTATACTCTTTCACGGATGGGTTCTTAGGGTACCACCAAGTCAGGATTGCAAAGGAATAGTAGAAGGAAGACAACTTTCACCACTGAATGGGGAATTTTTTCCTACACAGTTATGCCTTTTGGATTAAATAATGTGCATGTTGTGTTCTCGCACATTGTGGTACAAGAATTTCAAGACTCCATCCATACGTTTCTTCAAGTTTAAATAGATGACTGGACTATGTATGGATTGGTAAAAGACCATTGTGACAAGTTAAGGTTGATTTTTGAGAGATGTAGGAAATTGAGGATATCCCTACACATTAAGAAATGTGTCTTTGCTACTCCATTTGGAACCCTATTAGGACACATTATATGCAAAGAAGGCTTACTAGTAGATTTTTGCTAAAGTTGTAGTTATTATAGGATTAGGGGAGCCTACTAGTCAAAGAACGGTACATGGATTCCTTGGGAATATGAGGTATTATACAAATTTCATCAAGGGATATGCCAAGATCACCACGCCCTTAGAAAAATTGTTGAAACACAATAGTTCCTTTCATTGGGGAGAGGTGCAGTAGAAGGCAATTTGACACTTTGAAGGATAGGCTTGTCACGATGCCCATACTATATTTTACTTCTTGGGATAAGTCTTTCCATGTGCATGTTGATGCCTTGGGAAAAGCTATGGGAGTAATACTAGCACAACCTGGAGAGGGAAGTTTTGATCATCTCTTGTGCTTTGCAAGTAGAAAGTTGACACCAACAAAGAAGAATTACACAACTACTGAGCACGAAGCATTGTCCATGATCTACACACTAGATAAGTTTAGGCAGTATCTATTGGTGACACCATTTATATTCTACATGGACCATATAGCACTAAAATACTTGGTTAATAAACCCATTCTGCAAGGGCACATATGTCATTGGGTTCTACTATTTCAATAATTTGAGTTCACTATGGTCGTGAAACCAGGAAAAAGAAATTCAAGACCTGACCACTTATTAAGGATTAATTCAGGAGAGGACACATAAAGCATTGAGAATACCATGTTAGATGCACAACTATTTATGTTTTGACATGCTCCCTCATACTTGGAAGATATTGCAATATTATTAAAAATAGGTGTAGTGCTAGAAGAAATGAATGCCTTGGAGAGAAAGAAGTTAGCAATTTGCATCACACCCTACATGCTTATTAATGGAGATCTGTATAAGCTAGGTTGTGATGAAGTTTTTCATCAATGCATATTGGAACATGAATGCATAGCCATTATAAAATAAGTGCATGGTGGGATTGTAGGAGGAAACTATGCAGGAAATGCTATTGTGTGGAAGATTTTATTAGTAGGGATTTAGTGCGAAACCATCTACAAGGATTGCATTGACTTTTGCAAGGCCTATGACCATTTCCAGTGCCTTGGAAAACTTGGAAAGAAATATGAAATGCCTTTATGACCAATATCCTGCACTAAACCATTTGAAAAATGGGAAATCAAATTTATAGGGTGCTAGCCATGCGAAGAACTAGTTCGCGGTATATCAACACTTGCACTAATTACTTGAAATGGTGGGCAGAGGAAGTTCCTATAAAGGATTAGACCATGGTGACAACTACTAGATTCTTATGGTAAAACATAAGTAGCAGGTATGATTTCCCTTTAATTTTAACAAGTGATAGGGGTACACACTTTCTCAATGAAAAAGTAAGGATTCTGTTGTATATATCTTCCCCTTGGGTAGATATAGACAAGCAGAAGAATATGGAAATCAAAAAAATTCAAACCTCAAAGCCTTCCCATGGCGCACAGAAGTAGCGCATAGAAATGAGTGTCGACATAAGAAAGGATGCGCCCATGGCGCACGGAAATGGTGCATAACAATGAGTGTCAACAGGGAAAAAAGTTGCGCCTTTGCGCACAAAAAAGGATGTCGACACAAATGTAAATGCGCCCTTGGCACATAGAAGAAGATGTCGACATAGAAATAGACGTGCCTTTGGTGCACAGAAAGGAATGTTGACACGGAAAAATTTGCGCCCTTGGCGCAGGTAAAGTGGCGCACGTAAACATGTGTCGACACAAACATATTTGCGCCTTTGGCGCACAGAAAAGAGTGTTGACATGTAAATGAATGTGCCTTTGGTGCACAAAAAGGGTTGTCGACACAAACATATTTGCACCTTTGGCACATGAAAAGGATTGTCAACATGCATATGGATGCGCCAAGGTGCACCTTCAGGAGGCGCAACATTCTGAGCGCTGACAGGAAGCAGACCCTGGCGCAGATATTCAGATGGCCATAACTTTTGACTGGGAGCTCCGATTCACACAAGGTTGGACTTTTCCGAAATCCTACGAGGTCCTCTATCCAACTACGACTGGATATCTTTAATTGGGTGAGAAAAAATTCTTAGAAATTAAAAATACAGTTTGCCACTTTTGGGGGTCGCTAGGGTTCTCACCTACCACCATAATGAGATGGATTAAATACAACCTGAGGTGGTTGGGGTAGATTTGGACTTCCTCTCTCTCATTCTTCCTATAAATTGTAAGGAGGGGCTTCTTTCTAAAGGTTGGACATTCTTGTTTTTCCCCTCCATTCTTCTCTTTGGCAGGTGAATCTGTGGAGTTAAAACCTCCCATTTTAAAACTGTAATGCAGCTTTGCCTCTTGGCATTTTGCAGTGTGTTGTATCAATATTTGGAGCAAATTAATGCATGTCTGTGGATGATTATCAACCCTCTCAGTGTTTATTTGCATCTTCTTGATCTTTCACTGTAAATCTGATTATCTGTGCATGATCTTGCATTACATTTTTATGGTCTATGTTTATTGGCAAGACAGGTGTTCTTCATTCCTCGGTGCATCACCTCTGTTAGTTTAGGTTTTATTTTCTGCATTTTCTTACCCCTGTCTCCTTGGAAAATTAGATTAGGTTTTGAGTAGACCCTCTGCATTTTTACGTGTGCATCTGAACAGAGGAATAGGAAGCGACCTTCATCTGGAGAGCTTTTCTGATTTCGCAAGGTCCCACACTTGGGAAAAGCTCCATGTTATGCATCTTGCTATTATGGAGGAGGCACATGGAGGAAGTGTAGGCAGGCACTATGTAGGGGACATCACTTCATGAAATATATTACAATATGGGTTATGGTGGGAAACCCTATATACAGATTGCAAAGAGTATTGCAATGTATGTGATCATTGTCAGTGCCTTGACAAACCATGATAGAGGGATGAAATTACTTTACACCCTATTCCAAGTACAGAACCTTTTGAAAAGTGGGCCATAGATTTTGTAGGCCCCATTTCACTAGCCACATGTATGATAGGATCACACTATGTAATCACTTGCATAGATTATTTAACAAGATGGGAAGAAGCAGTGTTTTCCAAGGATTGTACAGCGGCTACAGCAGCAAGGTTTCTATGGTAAAATATTATTACATGGTATGGATGCCCATTGATCTTAACCAATGATAGGGATACGTATTTCCTAAATGATACCGTTAGGATTCTGTTAGCAGAGTTCATGGTGGCTCATCATAAGACTACCCCTTACCATCCATAACCAAATGGAACTACCGAGGCATTTAATAAAATACTGAGTCATACCTTGACAAAAATTTGTGACGTTGGTAGACGAGTTTGGGATGACAAATTATCAGTAGTTTTATGGGCATATAGGACAACCTATAAGAGGTTGAATAAAGCCACACCATTCCCATTGGTGTTTGGCGCAGAGGTTGTCTTACCCATTGAATTTATGTTACCTTCTCTGTGTATATCACACGCACAAGGATTGGCCGACAAATAAGCACTAGAGGAAAGGATTGAAAAATTGATGAAATTGGACAAAATATGATCATTGGCTAGGTGGATTCAAAAGACTAAAAAGGATAAACTAAAATCATGACATGATCGCCACATCAGAAACAAACAATTTAAGATTGGGCATATGGTATTGTTATACGATTCTAAGTTTTTGTGCCATCTCAGAAAGATTAAATTCCATTAGTTGGGTCACTATATCATCTCAAATATCCTTAATTCAAGTGCGTTCTAGTTGAGAGCACTAGATGGAATGAGATTACCAGGCCATTTCAATGGAAGTAGGCTGAATCCCTATTATAAATAAGTCTTCTAGGTGTTTGTAATAAGGTAGTTTTGCCATTTAGTATAAGTTTCCCTTTATGTAATTTTCCTTTCTAGTCTTTCCCTTTCTCGTCATTTGTTTTGTTGTTAGTTTTATGCCAGAGGACCATGCATCAGTTTAGATGTGGGGTGGAGTAATATGAAGTATAAACCCATTATACAAATTGAAATAGCAGTAGAAGTTACGGTGAATTTCTCGGTTGATGGATACAAAGTGCGTAAGTATGAAGGAAGCACATGGAAGAAGAGGTGGATGAAAATATTGGTGTTAGGATAAGACCAGAGAAACCACGTACATGAGAAGCGAAGGAACAACACAAGGTAGGTGATAGAAAAAATCATGTGAAGGGCAGAAGAAGTGCCTTCGGCACTGTTAACACGTGCATAAGAGTCTTCTATCAGGATGAATTGTTTACACGCTAGAAGGTTGTAGAATTTTTTCGCGCAAGGTTGGGCATGTAAGGTCATCTTGGTGGAAAAAATTCACATTTAATACTAAGTACGTTGGTAGGTAAAATTGTATTTAATGCTGGAAAGAAAAAAAAAGATATAAATAAGAATATGGGAACTTCATTATTTACCTTGCATTTACAAAGAGAAAATATCTCTCATGAACTAGGGCATCCAAAGGTAATTTTTGTGAAGAAAAATTTAAAAAATATGAGAGGACGTGACTAGAGTAGTTCTACAAACCAGTAGGAAAGGAGTACACGGGTGTGGAGGAAGTTTTTATGAAGGAATTTTTGAAGCACCATCTTGTGGAAGAATTTTTCTAGTTAGGGTTTGGAGGCTAGGGCACGGTGTAGTAGGAGTGTTTCTTTGCAAGGTAGTGCATTAGGCTTGGATAAAGTAGTAGAGCAGAGAAAGGAAAGACGTTTGAAGTGATAACCTAACCAGAGAAGAATGGCACCAAAGAAATCAACGATCTCACCTAAAAATTAGAAGGGAAAGGGTAAGGGGAAGCAAAATGGATGCCATCGCAAGTGCAAATGAAGAATGGTACGTGGAGATGTGATACCCAGATGGGGTATTGCTAGGAAAATAATGGGAATCTTATTTTCAAAAGATGACTATAAGTGACTATAATCATTGCACTAGCACGAAATAAAAAGAAATGGCTTTGGAATTGGTTCGCCCGATAAATAAGAGGACACCAGAAGCAATGCCCATCTAAAGTGACGAAGTAAAGGTTAAATTGGAGAAGGCAGGATTACTACAACTTTATGAATTACCCTACTTTGGAAAACCTAAGCACCTCTACTAGTGGCTAATGGTGTGCATTCACGAAGACCATTTTTATTTTATGGGGCGTAAGATGCACATAACTCCCAAGTTAATTTCCAATTTTATAGGACTTATCTACGAAGGGGATAACATTGATGATGACCTAAGTGACAAGGAGGCCATCAAGGAAATAGTTGCTTCATATGACTATAAGAAAGGATTGCAATACTTTGACATCGCAGATATCTTATACCCCATGATGAGGATAGTCATGTGCTTGGTAACTAAGCTCAATGACCAAGAGAGATGGACTCAAGTGAACAAGGCATGACTGAACGTATGCTGAAAAATATCTGAGGGGACCATATACAACTTGTCTACTTTTTTCGTGGATGAAATCATTAATAGGGCACAAGAAGTTGAGAAGATACTATTTGGTAATGTCCTCCTCACAATTGTCTTCTCAGAAATCAGACTTCCCGATGGATCAGAAAAGTTTGTTTGGGAGTACCCAGAAGAGGATCCCTCACCCGCAAAGTGGTTCACAAAATATACTTGTGAGACCATGACAGCCACTCACAAGGTGTTTTTAGAGAAATGGTACAAGCGCATGAGGGACGAGTTTGAGCAGAATTCAGGATTCCAAAGTAGTTACTCACACTCATGTAAGGATAAGTAGAATTCGCAGTAGATCAACACTTCTTCATTGGTAGATTTAGGTTGAAAAATCAAACAATGATCCCATGGTGCAGGCTTCCCTTCTCCTTCACCATGCAATACTTATAAGCAAGGGTGAACAGATTCAAAGGGGCCAAGAGATTAAGGTTTGACCTCAGTGAGGTGGATCAAGAACACGGGGAGCTATGTAGAAAGTTAGTTTACCCCAAGAAGCACGTATACGTGGAGAGATATGTCTCCCATGAGATACACATGATAAAACCAATGACATTGATGGGTCATTGTATTCTTCCAATAATTTAACTGACATAATCTCTATCATTGTCATTATAAAAACCAGGGTTGTGTCCTAGGTAGAATGCAATGGAGTCTAGGGGAACTAGTTATCCATTGGGTCTATTGGGGGGTTGCTTAGTTTAGTGACTATTCTACATAAATGCCATTTAAATCTATGGAATTCAAATATTTGTGATGAAAGGAAATTTAACAACTAATCTTCTACTGGAAATGAAATACGCACACACTACTCTTAACAAATTAAATTACAACTATATAAATGAAGCTTAGCATAAAGTGAGAATACTTGTTAACGAGATTTACATAACAAAAGCATCCAAATGAAAGTAGTAATGAAAAGAAAACAGATATCATACGCATGTAAGATTCTCAAATAACAATTGCAGTAAATCCAATCAAAAAAATGTATGCATAAATGAACTCAAAATAACCTCTTATCTCCTTGGTCAAGTGGGCCCTTGCTCTTCCTTGGGATAGAGGGATTAACAACTTCTGATTCTCAAAACATCGTAACTTTCATTAACTCAAAATAATCTTCATAACATAGACAGTAAAAATATCGAGAGTTGGATGTAGATAATCTCCTTTAGTATATCAAAAAGTAGTACTACCAAGTTGTGAAGACGAAGTCTTCATATAGATATTGTTAGTTACAAAACTCACCATATCAGGTGGCATTAAACACTGTCCACCGAATGCTAATTAAAACACATAAATTTATATGGGAAGTTAGGAACAAGTCCAAACTAATAGGTCAACTTGGTGGAAATAGTTTTCTGCCGCATGCTTTGAACTCTGGCTCCATAACCACCAACAACTTCCATCATTTCCTGCACACATCATCACGTTTGATCTCACAAAGACAGTTAGTAGGAGATTCATGTGATAATCAATTTTCATAAACTATAGCAAGGAAAATGCATCAAACCTACTAAGATATAACTACACAAAACATCCCCATGTATTAATAAGTCATGTCAAAAAGAGTATTTTCGGCTGGAAGAAATGATATCAATGAGCCAAAGAATGCACTCATCATTTTCCCCCTGACTTTACCTATGCATGTCCATATGTAACTTATCTTCATCCTACCCGCCTACCAAGTTGTTCAGCCATGTCATATTCTTCAAATTGATCAGCATATTGTTTTGTGGTGTTCTTGCACCCCTGAGTGTTGGAGGTAATTTTCTACCCATGCTATGAAACTGTCATTTGATTGGGCTACATTGTTCTTCCAGGTAGTGAGAGGGCTCAAAAGGAGTGGTGGACATACTTGGAGGCCTACCCATTCATCATTATACTACTAGCTGGTTTTCTCTGTGGTTTGTTTGATAATGGCGATGAGGGCATCACCCCTGTGCATGCTCCAGCTCAAGTTTGGGGGAGAGAGAACCTCCCTGAATTTCAAGGACAGACTTAGAGTATCCCACCTCCTATCACAAGCCTACCAAGCTGTCCTAAAGTTCTCCTGACTGTAATTTTCAAAATCAATGACACACTGAAGTAGAATCTGAGAAGTGTTTACCCCAACTCCTACCTGACAGTAAAGTGAGCAAAAAAATTTCCGTAGGGCTACATCTGTGTGATGAGTTGGGCGGATGTGGAATCCAATGGACTGAGAAGTGTGATTGAAAGTGTATGTTTGCTGACCCTAGATGATCTGATTTCATAATGCAAACTAGAAGGCCTTGATTTGGAAATCACCCACAAATAAATTGATCAAGAAATCAGGCACATTGGTAAATAGTATGTTATGAAGATAGAATTTACAAAGTAAATTTTGGATTTCAGGAGTACTGCACTTGTAAAATAATAAGAAACTAGGGCCATTGGGAATTTCATGAGGATCTTGACAACAAAATTGGAAATAACTGCCAGGAATAAAATTGTTCTTGGACAAACATGCTATATACTAGAGAGGGTTTCCTACAGGACAGAAGCTTGAGGGCCAAAGGATAGATACAGTCTAAAATAGATGTTATTTTTTTGCTTTTCCTCTTGTATAGATTCCATTTTTTTTTTTAATTTTTGATTTTCCTTCCTCAATTCCCTTTCCTGAAGGGATAACTGATGGAAGCTATCAAAGATGGTAAGACTCTGATCATGTTGTTGCTTCAAACAACTTACTTCACGCTGCAAGGCAGAAATTTTCTGAACCTTCTCTACTATTTGTTGTGTAAATTCATTTGTAGTAAAAATTTTGTTTCTTCCATACCTTGTAATTGAGATTTCAGTAGTGTTATTTCCTCCAAATAGTTGTGAGAAGATGCAGCTTGGGTTCTAAGAACTTCAGGAACCATAGTATGAATTTTCGTAGATTCAGGAACAACAGGAGCCGAAGCGGCCAGGTGTTCCTCCTCATGTTGTTCTTACCAAATGGGGGTAGTATCATTAGGAAAAGTCTTTGATTGGGAACCACCAAATTGCATAAATGAACTGAGCTACTGAGACCATAGGTGCATGGAAGAAGAAGGAGCAATGGTGCACTTGCCTTTTGAGCTGGAAGTGGAAGGGGATGGACCCTCGGGAGTACCAACTGTATCCGCATGCTCAGGAACATTGACTGCCTCCACTTGGTTGTGTGAAAGGAAAGGGCCTGGTGTAAGGGTAGACCAAGGTATAGAAGAGAGACTAGATTTCAATTGCTTTGGTCGGGACCCTCACCACCAGCACGTCCCTCAAGCCTCCACTTTGGTCTAAAGAAGACCTGGTGTGAACACAACAAATGAATCAACCCTAGGTGTTTAATTACATACTTGCCCCCACCAGACGAGTACTTCTAGCAAACTTTAATAATGGAGTCTGCAAGGTACTCAAGGAGATTTACCCAAAGGGCCTAGTTGACACACCCCTTCTTAAGGTGGATTAGCATTTTAAGTGCATCAACACCCAGAACAGAGGCCTGACCATCACATATGAAATACCAGTTGACCTATTTTACAATCTCGCTCCAGATTCCAAGTAAACTTGTCTGCTTAACACCCTTTTGGACACCTAATGGAGTTAGGATGACTTCAGGGAATGCCTCCCCTTCAACATGAAACAGAGCAATTAGGCTTTGTAAAGGAGCATTTATCATAACCTTGAAACCAAAGTCTAGAAGGCCAAATAGGTCAGAAATGACCTAACTGGTAATCTCAACCAATCTTCCACCAACTTGTAAATAGGTGGACTCAAAATTGTTCAAGAATACTTCCACAATGCCCTCATCAAAACCTTCAAATTGGTGAATGAAATTCAGCCATCCAAAATCATGAAATAGCTGTGAAAGCATGGCATTCCGGAGTAAGCTGTCTAGTGAATCAGGTTCTGATGTCTTTCATGGTCCCATGCTAAAGCTGAAGGTGAGTAATACCAGGTAGTAGAGAAAAAAACCAAAACAGAGTATATCTCCCACTCCCTTTTTAGTGATTGATAAGACCAATCGTGCTTGATGTGCATACGACAATGGTAAGAAGTAGTTGTAGAAGCATTAAATTTTTAATTGCACCATATTCCTTGGGTGGGCAAAATCAAGCAAAGGTGGCGGTAGAAAAATAGTGAAAAATGAGACCGGGCCACCCATGTGAGTTTAATATTTTTGCAGCGGCACATATCCCACTATTGAGGAGTGAGCACCACCCATCCTAGCTTTGAAGAATGTGACACATTCAAGGAATGTGGTGATTATGAGCCATTACTCCTTTTATGCCATCATCCATAGAACCGGATTTGGAAAGACATCTAAAATGAATATAACAATCACTTCATGATGGCGTAATGATGAAAAATGCGTACATGGAGAAATTTTTTGCATGGAAATATCGTTAGAAAGTTAGAATGAACTTACCCATGCCATGTTTAGTTGGCCAATATCTGTAGATTCCTACGCCCTGCAATTCAAGATGAAGCGTGATTAGTGGTTGTAGAAATAATGAAAATTCCTACATTTATTAGAAATAACAACAAGAAAAACTACTAACTAAGGGAAGAAGATTGAATGAAGGATCATCTTCCTTTATTGAATTGGTAACATATTGATTACTCTATGCTCAAGAGGCAAAGATCCTCCTTAGTATGCATGTTTGTGCGTAACATAATGTCATCAGTGAAAGTCTTCTTATCCATCAATTGGTGGTAAATCCGGAGCCTATGTCCATTCACTAGAAGAGTCTGCTTGTCTCCATCAATAGGTATCAACTGAACAGAGCCATTATCAAAACACTTGATTTACCTGATAGGGACCCAACCAATGTGTACGCAGCTTGCCTTTAAACTGCTGATAGCAGGAATCAAAGAGTAAAACCCACTGTCCCTCATGAAATGTCCTTTTTTTGATGTGAGCATCATGCTAGGTTTTCCACTGATGTTGTATAATTTCTGTCTGCTACTGTGCCTCCATCCGCATTTCATCTAATTCATTTAGCTGTAGCACTCGTTCACGTTGTGCTTCATCCAAATCGATCCCAACTTCTAACGTTGTTCACCAGGTGTGCAATTCAAACTCAACAGGTAATAGTGGTTTCTTCCCAAAGACCAGCTCATAGGGAGAAAAACTAGTAGTTGCTTTCCAAGTCGTGTTGTAGGCCTAGACGGCCTCAGGAAGCTTTAGTACCTAATTCTTTCTATCAGCATTGACCACCTTAGTTAGAATATACTCGAGTTCTTGATTGGTTACCTCCACTTTCCCATTGGATTGGGGGTGATATAGTGATGATTTCTGGTGCCTAATTCTATAGATTTCCAAGAAAGCTTCAATCATATTTGAAACAAATTGAGGACCTTAATCATATATAATGGCCCTTGGTGCTCCAAATCGTAGAAATATCTAATTGTACAAAAAATCAGCAACAACATTCTCATTGGCAGATGCCAATGCTTGAACTTCAGCCCATTTGGTGATGTAGTCTGAGCATACCAAGAGATACTCCTTCCCGAAAGATGGAGGATCAAATGGTCCAACAAATTCAATCCCCCATTTCTCAAACGGTCCTAGAACCATTTGAGGATTCAGAGGAATTCTATAGAAAGTGTAGGTTTTCCCATTCCTTGCCATGCATCACATTGCCACACATACGTTTTAACAGTCCTATGGAGGGAAGGCCAATAGTACCCTGCTCTAAGGATCTTATGAATTATTTGCTTCACTGAATAATGTCCATCTCCTAGCTCATCATGACAAGCTCGTAGTATGTCATGTACCTCATCCTCTCGAACACACCTATGAAGAACCATGTCAGGAAAACATTTAAATAAGAATCCATTACACCATTTATATGTTGCACTATTTTTAACCAATCACCTTCTTTCCTTATGAGTAAAAAATAGGCAGGAAACTTCCCTGTTATTAAATAATTCATGAGATAAGCAAACCAAGGAGTCTTAGTTTAGATACAAAACAAGTTTTCATCGAGAAATTGGTCCTCGACTACTTCGTCATCACCTGAAACATTTAATCTGGAAAGAAAATCAGCAACAACATTAAATTTCCCAGGCTTATCTATAATGGTGAGATTGAATTCTTGCAACAAGAGTAACTAGTGAATAAGCCTTTCGCCAACCACTGGTTTGTTCATCAAATATCGAATGGCAGAGGGGTTAGTGTAAACAAAATTTTTATATCCAGTGATGTAATGATGAAATTTATTCAAAGCATAGACAACAACCAAGAATTCTCTTTTTCCGTAGTAGTGTAATTCCTTTTTGTAGGAGTCAGATTTTTTTGCTGATAAAATAAATTGCATAGATATGATCTTCTGAGTCTTTTTGTCCAAGGACAGCGGCCATGGCTATATTAGAAGCATCAGTGTGGATATGGAAATTTTTCCCCAGTCAGGGCCATGTAATACAGGGGCCATCGTCAACTTTTCTTTGATAGAATCAAATGCCTGTTGACACTGAGGAGACCATTCAAAAACACACAATCTTTGGTTAGGAGTGAGAACATTGGGGTGGCAATTTTGCTAAAATATATTTGATGAATCAGTGGTAATAACCTGCATGAGCAAGGAAAAATCTTTTAATTTCAGTCTGATTAGCTAGTGTAGGTAATTGAGTGATGACTGATATATTTTTGGGGTCCACCTGTATACCTTGGGATGAAAAGGGCACATGGTGACCTAAGACAATTCCTTGATTAACCATCATTAGACATTTTCCAGCCAAATTGTCCAGGACCTTGTCAATGAAAGGCAGGGGAAAATAATCCTTCTTGGTGGCTTTGTTAAGTTCCCTGTAATCAACACATATTCACCACTTACCATTCTTTTTGGAACAATAACTAATGGGGAGACCCACTGACTATCAGATATAGGATAGATGAAACCTACCTTTAGGAGTTTTTCAATCTCACTTTTGACTATGTCTCTCAATGCTGGATTTATTCTTTGTTACGACTGCCTTATAGGTTTGACATCATCAATGTAAATATGGTGTGTACAGATGATAGGATGAATTCCTTTCATATCAGTGTAATCCCAAGTAAAAGTATGGGAATGTTTCTTCAGAACCTCAAGCACCCTAGCTTCTTGATTGACCTCCAAATAGTTACCTATAGTCAACTCTCTTCCCATACTGAAAAAGCACCTACTTGGTATCATTCACAAGAGCAAGCTTTGTGCTAGTGATAAAAGAATTCAATGGGAAAACATGGGGCTAAAGCATGTGTAGGATGGGTATATTGTCAAAAGATAGAATCTTAGTTAAAGGACAATAGAAATTGGGAACTAAATATTCAGAATTATAAGCATAGAGTTTCCTACTAGACTCAACAGAGGTAATGTCTACTAGAGAGATAGCAGAAGATATGTCTATTGCTGGAGTTATAGATTCCATAGCAATAGTGCTGATTTTTGTAGTCACAGAGTCCTTAGAATCAGTCAGTGTATATGACTCCAAAGCTTCCGCCATATGATTATGTACTGCAATAGTGGCCAGAAAAGAAGAACTCAAAGAGTTAGCATCCAAAGAATCCACCCATACCTGGTCATAATTCTTCGTATAAGGCTAGGCAGGAAGGTATAATGAAATGTGTTTGGATTTCTACCCATTTAGAATTTTCATGTTTCCTGACCTACAGTCAATCTATGCAGCAACCATAGCCAACCAGGGTCTTCCCAAGATGACTGGATATCCCAACTTCTGAGATTTAGGTTGCAAAACCATGGAATCAACCGGGTACTCCCATGATTCAATAATGACCATTATATCTTCAACCACACCATCAGGTACAACAATGGATTGATCTGCTAACTACATAACAATGTTGGTCAGTTGAAGTCCTGTTAAGGATAGCAAATTAAACATTTCTGTTGTGATGACATTAATAGCAGCACTAAGATCTACCAAAATGTTAGATATTGACTGGTTGTTTATACAAATGGTAATGACAGGACTCCCAGGATCACCATATTTTGGTGAGATAAGGGTTGCCAGCAACTAAATCAGCCAAATTCCCTTCGACTCTGACATTCTTTGGGTATTTCTTTTTTCCTTCTTGGTGTCTTTGTACATTCATTTCTAATGGTTTGGTTTAGTTCAGGGATGTCCCTTATTGCTCTCAATAGTGGAACCTCAATATGTACCTTTTTTAATTCCTAAACTAGTTTTGTTTCATCTGCAGTTCGAGTGTCTTGTAATCACTCAGGAAAAGGGGTTGTATTCTGTTTGGGTATTTGATCATCTGGTGTATCTGGTATTGGTGAAGAACTAGTATTACCCTCAAGATTTTCTTCTTTATTTGCATCGGCTGGCAGTTCTACAATAACAATAGGAGGGTTCAATATTTTCCAAATCGTAGTCATAAATTACCAATAGTGTTAACCTACATGGTGTTACCTGGGTCTGTGTCATCAATTGAAGCTATCTGTAGATTTTTAGGATTGGATACTAGCTGAGCTAGAAGTTGTGTTTGTGTGTTGCTTTTCCTTGATGTTGGCAGGCTTGAGGTGGAGGCAGTAAAGCTTGTTGTGGTTGTTTTAACCTACGTTGTTGATTACCATTTTGCGGTGGTGCCCAGGACTGATTTTGGCTAAAATTTTGTTGAGGACCCCACTGTTGGTTGTGCCAAGGATTGGATGCGGGTAGTGGTGCCCAACCTGGCTGAGTGTAGGGATTTTTATAGGGTGGTGGATATGGATAAGTCATCTAGTTTTAGTTTTCCCACTCAGGTTGTCCCCAAGAAGACTGAGAGGCTTGATTTGGCCATGACATCCTCTAGGGATTCTGAGTTGTTGGTCTAGATGGGAACTCACCCTGATTGTTTGATCTTTAGAAAAAGTTTAATTCAGCACTCATTTGAGAGATGGCATTCAAAAATCCCTTTAACTGTGGTAAAAATGTGCAATGCTTAGTGTCATGGTCGGTAACTTCACAGATTAAGCACATGTCTATGACATCCAAGGGGAATTCTCTCAAGGGGTGTCTCTTTCCGAAACTTAGGGCAATACATATCCAATGGTTCTTTGGCAAGGGTGGATTTTTCCTTGAGTCCATCTACGGTGGATTTTAATTGTAGAAGAATGTTTGTTTTCATGTTTTCCATTTCTTTTAGAAGTTCAGAGGTACCCAAGGACTTGGATATTTTTTTCCTTCGGATTCTTCCACGTGTTCTAGATTATCTTCTACATAGCTCAATGATTTGGTCCATGGTGAGTTTATGCATGTCTCCTCCTCCCATGAGATGGAGGGATTCCTTGGTTTCCTCATTTAGTCCTTTAAGAAAGACTGTTTTAATGATGTCTATATGTAACTCATACCCATTGCGTTTATGGAGAAAGAGGAATCTATCTAGATAATCCTCTAGATTCTCATCTTCCTTTTGACATATTTGGAAGAAATCTTCCTTCCTATCCCTTCCCCTACAATAGTCTTGGTATTTACCCAGGAAGGATATTTCCATGGCTTCCAAGGAATTAATGGAGTTAGATGGTAACCCCATAAACGATCTCATAGCGAAATCTTTGAGAGTGGAGGGAAACAGTTTGAGTTTTTGATTGTCAGTTTGGTAATCATATGTCTAGCACATGATTTTAAATTCAAACAAAAAATGATTGGGTCTTCTTTAGTCATTCCTCGAAAGATGGGGAGGATGGATGGTGAGATTTTTTTCATGGGTGCATCCTCATCCACATCGAGGGAAATGGGATATGTAAAGGTTCACCCTAAAGGTTGGTCTTCAGCATTACCAAGGTCACCCATTGCTGAGTGGTGTGAAGAGAATACAAAATGCTTAGAAGAGGTTCTAGGTGTTGGGTTGGAATCTGTATCACTCTCAGTGTCTCTTCCTTGTGAAGTGTCTAGAGAGATTTACTAAATATTGTGTGCTATAAATATCCCTTGGTTATCTCGCGACCTATGCATCAAGGTTGGTTGTTTTAAAACGAGGTTCGAGAGAACTACTAGTTTCCTATATGAACTCCATTAACACCCATAGAATATGGAATAAAAACAATGGAGCTTATGGTTATGTCCCCAGAAATGGCACCAAAAATGATGGGTCACTGTATTCTTCCAATCATTTAACTGGCATAATCTCTGTCAGTGTCATTATAAACCAAGGATGTGTCCCAGGCAGTATGCAATGGAGTCTAGGGGAACCAGTTATCCGTTGGGTCTGTTGGGGGGTTGCTTAGTTTAGTGACTATTCTATGGAAATGTAATTCAAATCTATGAAATTTAAATATAGTTCTACAGAATTCAAATATTTTCAATGAAAGCAAATTTAACAACTAATCTTCTACTAGAAATGAAATACACACACACTACTCTTAACAAATGAAATTACAACTATATAAAAATGAAGCTTAGCAGAAAGTGAGATTACTTGTTAACCAGATTTACATAACAGAAGCATTCAAATGAAAACAGTAATGAAGAAAAACATATATCATTAATCAAAGCACGCATGTAAGATTCTCAAATAACAATTGCAATAAATCCAATCAAAGAACTATATGCATAAATGAACTCAAAATAACCTCTTATCTCCTTGGTGGAGTGGGCCCTTTCTCTTCCTCAGGATAGAGGGATTAACAACTTCTGATTCTCAAAACATCATAACTTTCATTAACTCAGAATAATCATCATAACATAGATAGTAAAAATATCAAGAGTTGGATGTAGATAATCTCCTTCAGTATATAAAAAACTAGTACTACCAAATTCTGAAGACGAAGTCTTCATATAGATACTATTAGTTAAAAAACTCGCATTATCGGGGTGGCATTAAACACTTTCCACTGAATGCTAATTAAAACAAAAATTTCTACAGGTAGTTAGGAACAAGCCCAAACTAATAAGTCAACTTGGTGAAATAGTTTTCTGCCACATTCTTTGAACTCAAGCTCCATAACCACCAGAAACTTCCATCATTTCCTACAGAAATCATCACATTTGATCTCACAAAGATAGTTAGTAGGAGGTTCATGTGATAATCAATTTTCATAAACTATAGCAAGGAAAATGCATCAAACCTACTAAGATATAACTACACAAAACATCCCCATGTATTAATAAGTCATGTTAAAAAGAGTATTTTTAGTTTGACCTTAGTGAGGTAGATCAAGACCACGGGGAGCTATGTAGAAAGTTATTTTACCCCAAGAAGCACGTATATGTGGAGAGATATGTCTCCCATGAGATACAGATGATGAAACCAATGAAATTTCCAATCACTAGAAGGGCTACAGCAATAATATTCCTTCACATCATGCCAAAATTTGAAAATGGCACATACTTGGAAACTAATGTATCCATCCGTGAGGACCCCATAGGAAGAAAGAATATTTTGCCAAAGAAGAGGGAAAGAGAAGAAGTATAGAAAGCACCAAGTGTTCATCCTACACAAGTGGTAAGCATACCAGAGACAAGCACTAAGCCCAGTACTTATGTGCAAAGAAAGAAGTCCCCGGTGAAAGAAAAGTCTCCAGAGGAAGAAGCTCCAAAGCACAAGGAACCCTTCACCTAGGAAAATTCACCAAAGGATGAGAAGGAAGGAGAATTTCATTCCAAGAAGAAGCTAAAGGTGACAGAAGAAAATGATTCAGAGGACACAAAGAGCTTGGAGGCCTATAGAGGCAAGAGATGATGATGATGAAGATGAACTAGGAGGTGAGGACCATCCTATCTATGAGGTTCATGACTCAGAGGAGGAAAGAGAGGAAGAAGAAAATGAGTACATATTTGTCAAGAGGAAGAATGATAAGGAAGAAGAGGATATGCAGGACAGGGGGGTAAGTGAGGAATTTACAAAAGAAAAAAGGACCCCAAGCCTCTCTAAGGAATAGGTAGACGAGGCCATGGAGAAGGAAGTATCCAAAATCATTGAATACCTAGTAGAGCAAGAGATGGAACATGTCTTGGACCTAGTGATGAAGGAAGTAGAGGAGGAAAGTGTAGAAAAGAAATATGGAAGCATGCCAGGGGATCCCAGTTTGGCTGTGAGCTTTCCTAAAGCCACACACACAAGAAGAAAAAGTACAAAGGCATCACAAGTTCAGGGGTTGGGCTATATTGATTGCCTAAACAAGGTTTTGTGCACATGTTTTCAAAGAACCATACCAATGGAGCAACTCTTGGCTATGGCATCATTTGATGAGGAAGGTGCTTACCCTCAAACAAGGAAAATGCTTTCTTGGGAATTTGAGTCCCACATAAAAAATCTAGAATTTGAAGTGAGCCAAGGGGCAATAATGAAGATACCCGATTCAAAAGGTGACAACCCCTTGGTAAATGCTCAGCGGTTATTAGACGAGCAAATCTGCAACACATTGAACAAGGTTTCAGTGGAGGTAAAGGTCAAACTCTTTGGGAGGAATGACAAGGTGAAGTTCCTAGAGGTAGAACTAGAAAAGAAGGAAGAAGAGATGGATAAAAGAACCAAGGACTTAAAGAGGGAGGATCTAATTAGCACGTAGCTTATGCACGAATTAAAGGAAGAGAAGGAAAGGGTGCGCAAGGTCTACAAGAAATCAGAGATGATCACAGATGCCATTTTCTTGAAGCATATGTATCTAACACCACCAACACAAAAGTATGGATCCACCCTAGAGTGTCTAGAGGACTTGATCCACATCCTCACAATGAAAAGGTGACCACTAGCCTTGGAATCTGTAGAGGAGGCATCAGCGTGCAAAGAAAAGGAGGACAAGATGAAGGTTGTGGCCATTTTGGCCTAGTATAAGAAAGTCCTCGTAGATGTGAAAGATGATGCCCAAGTTGCTAAGACCACTTATGATAACTGCACCGATAGAGATAGAGTGGCGAGAATTTTAGTCATCACCCATGAAGTAGAGCTCAAGGATATCCAGGAGAAAAATAAGGGTAATAGGATGGAACATCAAAAAATTCTAGCTAAATTTGAAAAGAAATCAGAGGCTATTGAGACCATGTGGGGCTCAATCAAAATCCAGCTGAAAGAGTTGTATCCCCAGATCACTCAAAGGATGGATGCACTCGAGGATTTGGGGAAATAATTAGAGGGAATCATGGAAACGATGAATACCCAAGGATAAGGGATAATATTTGAAGAGGTGAGTGCCCTAGTCAGTGACCTTTGTCAATAGGAAAAGAGTGAAGTTGATACCTGGAATAAGTAGGAGGCAAACTTGATGAAATATTTCCCTCTCCTCTTACATAAATAACTATAGTTACCAATTCTTTCATTCTTCCCCAAAATTCTTCATTCCTTTATTTTTCTGCAAACTATTCAAGGAAAATCATTCTTTATTCTTTGAGAAGGTGTTCCCAAGGGAGGAGAATAGGTGTAGTGTGGGGTGATGTTGGGCCCCTAAAATATTGGCTAAGTATAAGAAGGCGTGTGGGTACACAAGGTCTATTTGAATAAGGGCACACAAGGAGGAAGCACGTAGGATAGGGTTTTAGGAGGGTTTTAGTAGAACCAATGGCTCATGTGCAATTAGAGCAAAGATATTGGGACTTAGCCATATTTGGCATATTGGAATGAACACAAGGAAAGTATGACCTGATTGTGCATGTGGAGTGGATAAGGTGCCATCCTTGAAACTTGGTGCCGATAGAAGGAATATACCTTGTGTTATAAGATTCCATAAGTTCATCATGGAAAAGGATGGAGATCTCGCATCTGAAGAAGCATGCTCCTATGGAGGACCGCTTGGACACTTGGCACCTAATATATACCTTAGAAAGGCATGGTGGTACTTGCTGAGGATATAAATACAAGCACCCGACAGAGAAAAATATATAGAAGGAGAAAGAGGCGAATCCATTCAAGAATATTGTGAGAGATCCATAAGTTGGGTTTAGATGGTTTTTAGGAGTATGTTGTATCAAGGGGATGGGTTTGAATAAATTTTCTTTATACTATGAAGGGCCTAAGTCCAATTCCTATACGTGACATTGGTCTGCACTATCATATGGATCTATGATTTCCCCAGTTAATGTAATGTGGTTATCAACATGCTTAATATGAATATATGTGGGGTTCCAGTTCTACTTACATCTGTATGGATCGGTTATATATATACATTTCATATGAGTGAGTGAAAACCCATGTGCATTTCTGTTATATTATGATTCAGATTTATGTTTTGTAGTTCTTTTCTTATATGAATGAATGCATTGGTATAGAAGTCGTTATGAGCTCTAAATTGAATGTATGGTTCCTTTCCAATCTATTCACTTAATTTTCTATCGTAAATAATGTGCTATCATACAACTCACATAAATGAGGGACTTGGTGCTTGAGCGTGCCTTGGGTGAGCACCGAGAGCCCACTCGGTGATAGGCCAGCATGCATGGGATTTCCTTTTTCTTTATGGGAATAAAAATGACTACGTGCCTCCACCCATTTAGAGTAATATTTGGTAGTGTTAATAATCCATTGACAGCACTCGGAAGGATGAGGTTTAATCTCTCCAACAACATCCAAACCCCATTGAGAAAAAGGCCAAAGGTCTCGTGTGACCTGTAAGGTGTGACTAGGGGTGTGATGAAGACTAGCATGTTGTTGACACTTCACACAACGCTTGACATAGTCACAAAAATCATGGTTTAGGGTTAGGCAGTAATAGCCAAGGTAAAGGATGTGCTTAGCGACAACTAACCCACTAAAGTGACCCCCATAAATCATGTTGTGAATTCCCTTGATGGTGTATGGAATTTCAAAACTTGTAAGGCATCACAAGAGGATACCATCAAAGTCATGTTTATAGAGAAGACCACCCATCATGACATAGCAAGAGACACTTTTGAGAAAGGCTCATTTTCCATTACTAGTAAGATGTAGAGGTAGAATTAAAAGGGAAATGTAGTCAGCAAACTACTTACACCAAAGGTCACGTGGTTTAGTTTCAATGTTTCCTAAAAGGTTAAATTCTCGGAATAGATAAGAAGGTGATTGCAACCTTTATACTATGATAAATATTTTTGAGTCAGAGGGTGAAGCGGGGATGTAAGAAGCAAGGTAGGCCATGGTGTCTACAAATTTATTAGTGGAACGCAGGGTAGTTTGAAGTTCATATTGGTCAAAGGTAGTTACAAGAATGTCAATATGACATTTATACTTTTGAAGTATCTCGTTACGATGCTAGTATATACAATTAACTTGGTTCACAACCAGTTGAGAGTCACCAAGGATATTAATTGATTTAACGTCTAAGGCTATGGTAGTTTGAAAACCTAACATGAGTTCTTTATATTCAGTGATATTGTTAGTACAGTCAAAATATAGTTTGAAATATAATGACATATGCTTGCTATCAAGAGGAATGAGGATAAATCTAGCACTACTCCCACGCTAACATTTGGAACCATCAAATAATAAGTTCATCTGGTAAACAATATCATCCAAGAAGAGGGTACTGATGGATTCATCAAGGAAATGGAAGTTAGAAGATTGTTTTTCAGAGAGAGGTGCGTCTGCGAGTTGGTCACTAATGGTTTGTCCTTTGAGATATTTTTGATGTGTGAATTCAATGTCTAGGTCTGTAAGAATCATGATCTAATTTGCAACACATTGATGTTGGTAGGGCTTAGTGTACATGTAATGTAAGGGGTCAGTATTGGTGACAATGAATATTTTGTGGTTAAGTAGGTAATGGTGAAGTTTAGTGGTGAAAAAAACTAAGGCTAGGAAGATTTTTGCAACGTGAGTATATCTAGTTTTGTAGTCTAAAAGTGTACGGTTTATATAATAAACCTCTTACTCCCTATGTTTCTTGTCATGATGAGCGAGCGTGGCACCCAAGTAATGATCAGTAGTTGAAATGTAAAGGTAAAATGCTTGGTCATCCTTAGGTGGAATGAGCACTAGTGGCTGGAGGAGATATTTTTTTAAGGTGTCGAAGGCTTTGTGGCATTCATCATCCCTTTTGAAGGAGACATCATTTTTGAGATTATGATGAAATGGATGGCAGTGGTCAGAAAGATGAGAAATTAAGCAATGAATAGATTGTAACTTTCCTTTTAAACTACAAAGTTGACGAAGGTTAGTAGGTTAAATCATCTCGATAATAGCCTTGATTTTAGCAGGATCAATTGAAATGACACGCAAAGAAACTATAAAACTAAGGAGATTTCTAGAGAGAACAATGAAGACACACTTCTTATGTCAATGGCGAACACAATATTTGATGAGATGGTCAAAGAAAACTTTAAGGATGGCAAGGTTCTCAGCCCGATGTTTATATTTAGCAAGAAGATCATCAACGTAATCTTCCAATATGTTATGCATGATATCATGAAAGATATAAGTCATAACCTGCTGATATGTAACACCAATATTTTTAAGGCCAAAGTTCATGACATGATAGCAGAATGTCCCCCAAGGAGTGATAAAGGTGGTTTTTTTTTTATCTTCAAGGGCGAGTAATATTCGGTTATAACCCAAAAAACCATCCATGAGTTATAACATCTCATGGCCGGCAGTGAGATCAACTAGTTGGTATATACTAGGTAAAGGAAACTCATCTTTGGGGAAATTCTAGTTAAGGTCACATAAATCTATGCAAATTAAGAGTCCCCCTATCACTTTTGTGATAGGAATGATGTCAGAGATCCATTAGGAATAATCAATGGGTAGGATAAAGGAAACTGAAAGAAGGCACTAGAGTTTTTCTTTGATAAGAAGGGAAATCTGAGGATGAATTTTTTACAGCTTATGTTTCATGGGTTTTGCATCAAGAATGGATACGATATTGTGGAACACAATATCTAGGTCAATACCAGGCATATCAGCATAGGACCAAGAAAAAGTGTTGCTATGATCCTAGAGGAAAGAAGTGAAAGCTTCCTATTCAACAACATATAAATTTTGGCCTATTTTTAGAATGTGTGGGTCATCCTGAGTGTGAATTTTGATTTCGATGGTCGATTCATTCAACATGGTTTGCATCTTAGAAGGTAATGACCGATGAATATAAGTATCTTCCACACCAAGGTAGGTAAGAATAAACTCATCATCCTGACATTGAGCGACGTTAATAGAAGGTGTATCATCATGAATAATATCAGGATATAGAAAGGGAATAGAAGAGGGAGCCTTGCCATCATGTTGATAAGTCATATGTCCTAGGGAAATAGTGTCCACAAAAAAAAGTTAGAAGGAATGGATTTTGTATCCATATACTCTGTAGGTGAAGGTGGTGAATGAGGATAATGGGGTGGGGAATTTTTATCATCCTCAATGAGTTCAACTCGGGCCTTCTTAGAAGGTGGTTTGGAAAATCCAATACCACTGTGGTCTTTATGCTTACGAGTGGTGCAAGGAATGAAATTATGGTGGAATTTTTAAAAGAAACTAAAGCCAAATCCCTTCCGAATAGAATGATGGAGGAAGGTGTGGGTGAAGTGGTAGTTGGTGAGAGATTGAAGGTCAGAGGAAAATGGTCGAGTTTAGGAAGGTGGATCAAGTGAGTATGTAGAAGCATCAAGTCCCCCATATGTTAAGTTGGTGCGAAGGTGGGGACTACTCTAGGGGAAAACCTTGCCTATACAGTAATCATAATGGGAATTTTGGTGAAGGTTACCATACTATTGAGTAAGGAATGTGTCAATGTCATAAAGGAGTTACTCCCCCAGAGTGAGGTGTTGAAAAACACCTTCTAAGGAATGAGTAGTGGGTTTGTGGGTAGTAGGAATAGATGAATCACTAGACAGTTGGGAAGAAGAAGCATTGGATGTTTTATGAGTAGAAGGTTTGGTTGATGGATTAGCTGTAGAAGCTACCACAACAGTGGGAATAAAGGAGTTAGTTGCAGAATATGTAGCGGAAGAAGTGGTAGCGTTGGTAGATGCCTTAACTAGTATACGGACATCATTGGGTTAATACAACATGTTATATGTATTGAAAGGTGAAGGGTCAACTAGAATGGTATAGTTGTGACCTTCACGTTCAAATTTTAAATAGTAGTGTAAGGTTGAAGGAACATAACCCATGGTGTGAATCTAGGGTCAGCCAAATAGCATGTTGTACTATAATTCCCCCTTTAAGATAGAATAATTCAGGAATGGCACGAGGCCCCATGCAAATGTGGATAATGATGGTTCTGAGGGTGGAAGTCATGGCCTCATTAAACGAATGCAACATGACTTAGTTATTATGTATGCAGTTGGAAGGGATGCAAATTACATTGAATGCATGGGATGATTTGATGTTGATACTAGAACCTCCATCGATCATTACATGTCAGACGTGAATACTATCAATGTAGACGGAAATCAATAGGATGGGGTCAGGATCACCCAATTAGATAGGTACAATCTCGTCATTAGAGAAACTAAGGGTAGATATTTGATGAGTGGTAGTGGGAGTAGATGAAGGGTATGAAGTGGTGAGAGTGGCGACATGATGAGGAGTCATAATGGATGCAATAGGCATAGGATCGTTAGGTAGAACCTCAATAGATTGCAAGACCTCAATGAGGGCCTGAGGATGAGACTCAGAGGTTTGAACAAGATTGTACAAAGAAATTTTTAGATGAGATTGGTTTAATTGTTTAAGCATTGTACAATGGGAAACCCCATCATAAATAGGGTATGTGGGTCTACAGATGGTGATTTTTGGTGCAGGTACAGATGGAATATTGGGTAAAAGAGTAGCGGATGAGCTGGTTGTTTTCTCCTTTCTTTTGTTGTTCTAGGCTTGAGTGGAAATTTAAACCATATTGATCTGTGGTAAAGGATAAAGTGAGTCGTGATAGGTGTAGTGACAGGAAAGGAAAAATATGGTGAGGGCATATACTAGTTTTGTGAAAACAATGTAGCACATTGGCATTTTGGCAGAGGTTTAACTATCTCTCTTATGCAGACAATATTGATCTCAAATGTTGGAGGAGGATAAAAGGTTTTTGGAGGGGGGATAAAGGTCTCTTAATAGGTATGGGACAAGGATGTGTGGTGATAGGTGAAGGTGGAATAGGTTCCCCATCTAAAAAAATCATCATCGTCAAAGTTTTCTTTGAGAGAACATAGTTCGAGAAGAATAGTCTTAAGAGCCTTACAGTTTTCCACATCATGCCCTAGCACATGATGGTAAGCACAAATTTTTGTATCATCAAACCCTTCTAGTTTATGTTTGAGTGGTTCATAAGGTCTAAGTGGTGGCAATGTGATGACAAAGGTTTCTAAAAGGCTAGCTAAGATGTTAGCGTAAGACCCTGCCAATGGATCACAATGTGAAGTAAGTGTGGGTCTGGATGGACGTGTGAGTGACTTTGGTGGGAGAGGTGTCACTGGAGGTGGAATCAAAGGTTGAGTAAGTTTGACCATTTGTTTGGTATATAGTACAGTTTTCGGTTTGGATTACACCTTCTTGGGTAAAGATATAGCATGTGAACTAATTGTTGAAGGTGGTGTAGATTTAACTACCTCTTTGGAAGGTAGTGGGTTCTTGGGATTTGGTTGCACCTTCTTGGGTAAAGTTGAAGAAGAAATGTGTGATCTATAAGGGAATGCAAATGGTGGAAGGGGATAGATTAGCCAAGGTGATAATGGAGGTGCAGTGAAGGTTGTGGTAAGAGGTAATGTGGAAGGTACTGGTTAGGGGGAAGGGAATGGCATGTGTAATGATGAGGATACTGGAAGTGGTGTAGGTATATGTGGTAGAAAGGATGGTGGTGATGCCGAAGGCATAAGCTATGTAGGTAATTTGGGTGTAATAGAGGATCATGACAATGTGGGCTGCTGTGCTTTTAGTTACTCTAGGTAGGAGGCAGCTTGACCACGTTTGATGGGTGGGAACCTAGGATAAATGGAAATGGTGAAGGTGACAAAGGGCTAGTGGGCAAAGTTGATGTATGCGGCCTAAGGGGTTGGGTCTTCTTCCTAGGTGGTGGAATAGTCTTTGCGATGGCTTTTGAGGACATGGGTAGATATAGTTTGACATGAGGAAGGTCTATACTTGATGTCGGCATGACTCCTAATGTGGTAATGGGTCTAGACGTAGAGGAATATATAGGTGAAAGCAAGGTTTTAGGCATACGAAAAATTTCATTTATTGGTAAAGGTTTATGTGTGGGAGAGGGTGATGAAGAAGGGGTTGCTAAAAATAGCATGGGCATGGTAGGTTTGGTAGTCTGAAACACCTTTGGATAGATCATGGAAGTGTCAGTAGATAACATCTGGATTTGAGTTTAGACAAACAGTCGAAGACATCCCCAAAACATGGAATTGTCAACATAATCCAAGTGGTCATCCAAAAATGAAAATGAAACTAATGTAAAGGGGGATGATGTTTATTTGGTGGTAATCCCTATAAATAATGACTGTGAGATAGGGAAATGGTTGGGTTCAGACTCTGTGGGTAAAATAAATGAGAGCAGATACACATGATCCTTGAAATCCAATGGGAAATTGTCACCAATAGGAAGGGATGTTGCTAACAGATCCCCTTTGGGTAGGGGAGATGGAAAGTTAGGTGAGGTAAGTTCATCTTTTGGTGAAGAAGAAGGTAATCATGACTCTCCTGTGGGTATAATAGTAAATACTATGGGTTTTTTGTCAGGTTGAGAAGTGAGTGGAGAAACTGCATTAGTAGATATGGTGGACTTCTCCATGGATGAAGGATCTAATAAGAGAGAATCCTTTATGGGTAAATGAGTTGATGAAATAGGTCCCTCCATAGATGAAGGATCTCATGCAAGAATCTCTGCAATAGATGGAGTAGGAGGAAATTGAGCAGGAAGAGATGGTATGATGTTAAAAACAACATGAACCTCATAAATGTTATTGTCACTAGTTGATGTTTTTCCGGTTTGGTTAGATGATGGGGTTTGATTTGGGAATAACTTATTGAATATGTGAAGGTTTTTATTATCCAGTGCATTATTATTATCCAAGACAAGATCTCCATTATCTAACATTTCTTGGATGATATTTTTAAAAGTTATACAATTACTGTCGCTATGACCTCTAATGTGATGATAGTTGCAGTAATCATTTTCTTTGTACCATGCAGGCATAGGATGAGAGTGGCCAAAACTAGTATGTGGTTTGATGGGTGGAAGAGTGACTGCTCCGGATTTTAGAATTTTTTCTAAAACTAAAGATTAGGGTTCTCCTATGGGAGTATATTTTCGTTGCTCCTGCTTGAACTAAAAATCCTAAACATGAGAAAGATTGGAAGAAGGATTTGATTGGTTGGATGGATGAGATGAGATGGCTTTCAAAACTACTACATTGGTAGATACTTTTGCTTTAGAATAATTATTTTAAAGTTTGGAAGAAGAAGAGGTATCATTTTTTTCAAATGTACCATTCTTGTTTCGAAATTGTATCTTCTTCTCTTCAAAGACATGAATTTCAAGTTTCTGGACCATGGTTAATGCCTCATCAAAAGTTTGGAATTTTTGAACTTGGATGGTTGGAGAGATGTTTCTAGCACAATCTCTTGTGAGTAACTCTATTAACTCGGTTTGAGGTATTTGTAATGTGAGTTGGTTGATGAGGCTCCACCAATGAGTGAGGAAATTTATGATAGATTCATCTTCATATTGGTGTGTTGCGTATAAGTTTGTCATGGTGACCTTAATAATGTTGATAGAAGTGGTCTAGAAAATCTGAGATACCTTATTAAATGAAAAGATGTAATTCCTAGGTAGAGTACCATACCAATCTAAATTAAGTCATGTCAAGCAATTGGGAATGTTCTCAAGAGAAAAGTGTCATCATGAGTGATCAGATAACACACATGTTTAAAAGACTACAAATATATTTGTGGGTCTTCTTTGCTATTGAATCAGTTGAATTTAGGCATTTCCCAATGGGGAGGGTATGGATGAATCAGAATGGACAAGTGAATGGGCTATTGAAAATCTCATCATATGTTAGAGAGTTACGTGAGTTGGAGATAGATGCTTCTAATGTTTTCATATTTTCCATCATCATTTAGATAAGATCATTGGTCAGTTGTGATGACTGGGTACCCCCTGCATTATAAGGGGGTATATGAGGTGGGTATGACGTGTGAAGAATCCCAGTATGTGGTGTTGTCGAGTACAAAAATTGTGAGGAAGGAACATAGGTCGGAATAAATGTAGATGACAAGTATCCTGAATAAGCGGTAGATAAAATAGGGGATTGTTAGTGATGAGTGTAGGTAGTGGAGTTGAGGTAAAGACTCTTATAGCAATCAGAGGAAGATACTATAGGATGGAGAGGATGATGTTTTGGAAAGGAGTGTGGGTTGTCGACAAAAATGGTGGTTGAGATGCAATAGGCATATGAGAGGTGGTGGGTACAAATAGACCTACACTCAAGGTGATTTATAAAGCATGGTTGACATCGTAGGAGAAACAGACGTCAGAGGAGTGATAGATGTCATAGGTGCAGCATATATCAATGATGTAGGGTCAAGTTGGGAAACCACAGGTGGTAAGGTGGAAGAGGGTAAAGCCAAGCTAGTAGTAACTAATGTAGAAATGGGTTTGAGGGTAGGAGGAATGAACACAGGAATGCCATATACAAGTTTCCTTAATGAATCATGGGTAGATGAATGAGTGATATAGTACTACAAAGTGGAAAGGTTTTTATCAAGGAGTCTCATGAACTCCTCATCACCAATGGGTATGGCAAGAGCCCGATTAGGGTCCATAGGTGATGAGATGGAAGGGGGTGATGGGATAGGTGGGAGTGGTTGGCGGTTAGCATGAAACACGAAAGCATTATCTTTTTTATGAGACAAAACCATGTGATTGATGATAGAACAGGTATTCTAAACTTCACTGATAATGCAGAAACATAAAAGAAATGGAAACAAATGGTTTTAAATGTTTGATTTGATCATTATTCTGATTAGAAAATCAAAAAACAGAGACCGATGATGGTTGGGATAATCGATGCCAGTATGAGGGGGTAACCAGCTCTGGTCAACTAGAACAATGTCAGTTACTATGGAGAAATGAAAGATTTGTAAATTTGGCAATAAATGATGAAGATGAAGTAGAATTGGACTCTGAAGGTGATATCAAGGACTCATAAATATAGTAAAATGATAGAGGAGAGGAAGTCACAGAAAGAAAATAAATATAGAATGAACGCCAATTTGGCAAAAATGACCAAAACAAAATAAAACCAATGGTGGTTAGTCAACTGACAGTGGTGAGATGATGAAACCGATGGCAGTCACTGGACCGACACCGATTACTAAGAAAACTATGAAAAATGGAAAAAGTGAATTTTTAGTGATTTAGGTAAAATAAAAAGACCAACTCAAAGACCAAGTATGATAATGATTAGTCCTAACACACTCAAATACCATAGAAAAATGCCAACTATGATTGTGGAGTATGTAGGGAGAGAAAAAATTTTAAAAATGAACTCACACCTCAAAACAAAAATCAAGCAAAAGCTAGCAAACATGAAATCCTCTGATGTAGATTTTATGTTGTGGATTATGCCATTTAGGAATGACTTGTGAATAGAATAGAGTTTTTGGTTACTAAATGTGTCCTACGAAAACTAAAAACTATGGCTAGTTTTAGGTAAGTTTTTACGTGGGGTATCCTCTCTAGTATGATAACTGGCCAAAAAACTATTTGGATCCCACTGTCAATCTTCTGATCATGTGATCATTGACAACTTCTTTCAGGAAAGATGTTGTTTAAGAAATGTGTAGTTTTGTTGGTTGGATATTTTGTCAAACCAAAATATGAGGTTCAACCACAGTACATGGGATTAAATCCCATGTACTGTGGTTGAACCTCATATTTTGGTTTGACAAAATATCCAACCAACAGTTTTTGGCGACTCCGCTGGGGAAATACGGATCAATAGTATAAAGCTTATCCTCTCGGTGTCTGGCGACTCCATATTTTCCTTATTTTTAATAAGATCTCCTTTCAGTTCAAGCTGGCCAGGAGGATCTTCACTCGGTCTCGCCGAGCTCAAGGTGAAATTGATCCACTCTTCGAGTTACTGCAACAGCATAATTTCAGCCTTTCTCCCAACAGCGTTGTCTCTAACTGAGCCAGAAGTTCTTCACCTGTTCGGAGAAATCAGATCCCTGAAGAACGGGAAGCATCTGCAACTTGTCGTGCACTACTCTTGTTTGATACCCAGATCCCTATACGCACTCTTTTCAGAAGGATGGCGGTTTAACCTGTGCCTTGGGGTGCAGTCATTGGTCCTCTTACTTTGACTCCTCCATTGCATGAGTTACCACGTGGATCACGTAAAAACATTCCCAAGTTCAATGGGGATGGGAAGCAGCATCCTGATGAGCATATTGCGTCTTTCTTTGTTGCATGCGGTGTCCTCGGAGTATCCCACGAAGATGTCTCTGTTCGACTCTTCGTTGAAACATTGCAGGGAGTAGCAGCTGAATGGTTTTATCACCTCCCGAATGCATGCATTCCAGATTGGGCTACCATGCGGACCAAGTTTGAGGCACGTTTCAAACCAGCCAAAGATTCTCATGCTTTGTTAGCTCAGCTCACGCATATGAAGAAGGAATCGCATGAACCTATGCGGGAATTCGTGGCTAATTTCAATAAGCTGATCCGGAAAATTCCAGTAATAGCTGTACCAACTCTGGAAAACCAAAAATGCTTTTTCGTCAATGCTCAACCTCCTGATATAAGTTTTTTATTACGAAGGTCGGTTATCCCAGATTTGGCTACTGCTCAGTCAACGGCTACTAAAATAGAGGATGATCTCATCTTAGCCGGAAGGATCAAGAAAGATATACCCAAACTCAAAAATCAAGGTTCTTCTCAAGGTAATACTGACCCTATGTTTCAAAAAATGGCTAATGACTTGATTGCTTTAAAGAAGCAAGTGTCTCAGCAGGGGAGCAATGTTCCGTACCGGGATATCCCTAGGTGGAATTTTAATAACAATGGTGTACCTACCAGAGATAGGCCACGGTTAGCTCCTGCTCAACCGAGATTAGCAATTGAAGCTCCGCCCGTCAATGCAGCAGTGGAACTGATTGAAGAAGATGACGAACCAGAAGAGCAAGATTCTCGTGAGGATTTCAAAGCTTCAGGATATGCTGATGAGTCTTATGACGAGTCAGCTGGCGACTCCAGTATTGGATATTTGGATTATGATGAAGATGAATGTGAGCCAGATGGTCAATCATTTGCTGTTTTCACTCGGTCCCAGTCTCAGGTTCCCAGAAAGCCTCCAGAAAATACTAAGGAGAAGAATAAGGAACCTCCCATATCCATAGTCAAGAGGGGTACCCCTATTTTGGCACAAACTTAAAGAGAGGTTACTAAAAAGATAGCTGTTCCTTATTCTCCTTCTCCTAAGGCCAGTGCCCCAGCACAAGCTCATGTAATTAGAACTGAGCCTACTATCATTCCTTCTTATACTGCTTTTGATATTATTGATCATGCAAAGAGAACCAAAATTCAAATGTCAGAAGCAGAATACCTTCAGTCGAATCCCGAACAATTTGAAAAGCTAGCTAAGTTTATCAGAAGTAAAGCAGCTATTCCATCACCTTCAAAAGGTCTCCTTCCAAATCCTATTCGACCCACACCTCAGAATAATCTGACTTCTGCTTCTTCCTCAGGAAAGATTGAACCATTTTATTTGTCTCTACTTATAAATGGGTTTAAACTCAGCAATTGCATTATTGATTCAGGGGCCTCTGATAATGTTATGCCCGCAAAAGTGGCCCATGCCCTTGGGCTTACTTTGACTAAGTCATATGGACGGTGCTATTCCATGGAAACTAAACAAGTCCCTCTGATTGGTCAAATCAAGGACGCACAGTTCGCATTTTTTGCCTTCCCTGAGAAGAGAGTAAAAATGACTATTCTGGTTGCTGATATCCCTGCGGCTTATGGTATTCTCTTGGGTAGAGGATTTTGTAAAGATGTCGGAGGAGAGATTAGTATGGATTGGACCAAAGCCAAGATCCCAGTCAAAGGGGTTCAACAGGTTCTTCATCCTGAACCGCAGGCAAAGTATTTGGTGACTAAATCAGATGATCCTAAGGCTCAGATCCTTTTCGAAGATGCTAGCTTCAGGAATTATTTCATGGCATCAGAGATACCCATTGTAGATGTGGAAGAGGAAGATCCCAATGCAATTTGGACGCTTGAATTTGATGGTAGCTGCTCAGCCTCTGGATCAGGCGTTGGTGTTGTTCTCATATCTCCTAGCTCCGAGATTTTCCCATCAGCTTATAAGTTGCAATTTGATAATACTAATAACACGGCCGAATATGAAGCCCTGTTATTAGGATTAGAATTGGCCAGACAGAAGGGAATCAGGAATCTCAAGGTTCAGGGGGATGCGGAGCTGATTGTTAATCAGGTCAGGGGTATATATCAGGTGAAAAATGATCGGTTGAGGCATTACAGGAACAAAGTTTGGGATAGTATAGAATGCTTTGATGCATTCTCTATTAAGGCAGTTTTAAGAGATTATAATGACAAGGCTGATTCTTTGGCCGTGTCTGCATCTCTTCTTCTTCCTCATCCTCAGTTCAAGCAAGACACATACTCTATCGAGATTGTGTACCGCCCTAGCGTCCTAGATAATGCAACTCACTGGCAGGTGTTCAATGATGATCAACAAGTGTTGGCTTTCCTGGAAAAGGCTGACAATTTCAGTGAGCTATATTTTGAAGGTTCGGAATCAGCCTTTCGTGAAACTATTTCAGAGCCATATCAAGAGGTTGATGGTGAATTTATCCAGCTGAAAGGCAACAAGATACCAAAAGGTCTGGTTTCTCTGGAGGGTCTGTTTGACAAGCATTATCGCTTCATCCAAAACAAAAGGTAGGTTGAAGGAGCTTCTTCCTCTGAAGTGGATCAAATCAATCTAGGTTCATCTGATCAACCTCGGATGGTGAATATCGGTAAATGTTGTTCTCCTGAAGAGAAGGAAAGATTCACTTTGCTTTTGAAGAAATACATCGATGTGTTAGCATGGTCCTATGCAGATTTGAAATCTTTCAAGCCCAAGGATGTTCAGCACAGTATTCCTCTGAAGCCTGATGTGAAGCCTTATAGACAGAAGCAAAGGCATTACAATCTGAAGATTTTAGGGACCATCCTGGCAGAAATTCAAAAGATGTTAGATGCTAGAATTATTTTCCCAATCCATCACTCCACCTGGATTGCTAACATTGTTCCTATCAGGAAGAAGAATGGCGAGATCCGGATTTGTGTTGACTTCCGAAACTTGAATCAGTCCTCGTTGAAGGATAATTATCCCTTGCCGATCATGGATCAGGTATTGCAAACTGTTACTGGATCAGAGATGTTATCCATGCTCGACGGGTTTTCGGGATATAATCAAGTCGAGGTAGCAACAGAGGATCAACACAAGACAGCTTTCACGACCCCATGGGGTACCTTTTCTTACAGGAGGATGCCATTCGGCTTGATCAACGCAGGAGCTACTTTTCAGAGAGCTATGGACCTAGCATTCAGAGATCTAATGGGTAAGGTCATAGTCGTGTATTTGGATGACTTGACTGTCTTTTCTAAAAAACGAAGTGATCATTATGATCATTTAGAACAGGTACTTCAGAGATGCAGACGTCACGGAATTTCATTGAATCCTAAGAAATCCATGTTCGGGGTGACAGAAGGAAAGCTATTGGGTCATATTGTGACTAGAGAAGGAACTAAAATTGACCCAGAGAGGGTAAAGGCTATTCAGAGCCTTACCTTGCCCACAAGTAAAACAGGAGTTCATTCTTTCTTCAGAAAGGCTAATTTTTTGAGAAGATTTGTACCTGATTTTGCTGACAAGACCAAGGATATCCTTGGAATGATGAAAAGCAAAGTTCCATTTCGATGGAGTACAGAAGGGAAGCTGGCATTTGAAGAAATCAAAAAGGCAGTTGCTTGTGCTCCTGTTTTAGTATGTCCAGACTTCAAGAAAGATTTCATCATGTATAGCTATGCTTCAGCCCACACAGTGTCAGCGATCCTGATGCAAGAAAATGAAGAAGGCATCGAAGCTCCTATCGCATTCATGAGTTTCCCGTTAAAGGAACATGAGTTGAAGATGTCGCAGATTGAAAAACATGCTTACGTAGTGGTAAGAGTAGTAAAACACTTCAGGTACTATGTGCTGAATTCCCATACTCTCGTTCTTGTTCCTGATACCGCTGTCAAATCCATTCTGACTCAATAAGAGCTGGGAAGCCAAAGAGGTACTTGGATAGCTAAGGTTCAGGAGTACGACTTGGACATCAAACCTACCAAGTTGGTACGAGGAAGGGGCCTGTGTCAATTGATTGCAGAGAATCATGCTGAAACAGAGGGTGAAAAGACTCAAGATACTTCTTCAGAACTGCCTACGGTGCTTTTTGTCAGTACGACCGATGAATGGTACACGGACATCACTTTCTTCCTAACTTATGGTGAATGCCCTCCACATTTAAATCAAAAAGAGAAGAGGACCGTCAAGTTGAGATCTGTGAAATACCTTTTGTGGAATAATGCAATATACAAGAAAGGTATCGATGGTGTCTTCTTGCGTTGTGTTGATAAATCGCAACAGGAAAAGTTATTAGAATCCTTTCATAGCCTAGCATGTGGAGGACATTTTTAGTCTTCTGTAACAGCGTATAAGATCTTACGGGCTAGGTATTATTGGCCTACTCTCTTCCGGGACTTAGCAGAATGGGTGTCTAAATGTGAAGCTTGTCAACATTTTGTTGGTCGTCCCAAGTTAGCAGCTCTTCTTCTGAAGCCTGTGGTGATTGAGGAACCTTTTCGCCAATGGGGGATTGATTTTATTGGAACATTGAATCCTGCTTCCAGTGCTGGACACAACTGTGTGCTAACTGCAACAGATTATTTTACCAAGTGGGTAGAGGCTGTACCAATCAAGCAAGCAACTTCTGAAGCTGTTTGCAAGTTCCTGAAAGAAAACATAATCGTCAGATTCGGTATTCCTCATAAGATTGTAGCGGATAATGCGTCTAACTTCTCGTCACATGAGTTGACAGAATTCTGCTATGGATTCGGCATTACTTTGGCTCACTCATCTGACTATTATCCCCAGGGCAATGGGCAAGCTGAGTCCAGCAATAATAATCTGGTTACTATAATCAGGAAATTAGTAGACGAAAATCAGAGGAATTGGCACAAAGCATTGTATGATGCGTTGTGGGATGATCGGATCACTCCAAAGCGAGCCATAGGGATGTCCCCTTTTCAGTTGCTATATGGGATTGATGCTGAAATTCCTATCTCAGTAGAATTGCCAGCCTTGCAATTAGCGAAAGCGGTTGAAGATGTAGCTTTTCAGAATTCAATCGAAAAGAGGGTTATGTACCTAACCAAGCTAGAAGAAGAGCGAATCAAGGTGATTGATTGTATAGCAGATCATCAGTGCAGGGTGAAGAAGATTTTTGATAAAAAATCAAAGCAACATGACTTCCAGATTGGAGACCTAGTGTTGCTTTGGGATAAAAGAAGAGAACAGAAAGGAATGCATGGAAAATTTGATTCTTTATGGAAAGGACCTTTCAAGATCCACGAGTTGAATGGTGAAAATAGTTTCCTTCTATCATATCTGGATGGAGGGTTACTCCCTTTGCCTTTCAGTGGACAACATCTAAAGCTGTTCTACCATTAATGCAAGATGCTCTCTTGCATTGTACATATTTTGCTTTTTGTTGTGTGTTTGCTTTTGGTTTTCTTTCTTTCTTTCTTCATTTTGTTTTGTTTTGGTTTTCTCCTTGACCCCGTAGCCCAATGAGCGAGACCAGAGATTCTGAGTTCTCTTCCTTTGGTATTACAAAGAAAGTCCCCAACTGGAGCCAACTGTTATCCCCGTTTTGAGTTCACAACGAAACGATCGGATAACCCCTACAAAATTTTTGAAGTGATTTTGCATTATGACCTCTTTTAGAGAAAATCGGGTTTTCGGGTGTTACTAACAGCTTGACATAAGTTTTAACATGCTTTATGTCTTATGACCTCCGAAACCCGAAACCCGCCTTGCAATGAGAAAATCCTTTGTAATCGGGTTTTTGGAAATTCAACTCATCGGAACATACTTGAGTTAAAACATGCTTTGTGTCGCGTGACTTCCAAAACCCGAGACCCGCCTTGTGTTAAGACAATCCTTTGTATTCGGGTTTTCGGAACTCTAAAGCATCGGGACATTCATGTTCCAAAACATGTTTTATGCGCCATGTTCTCTGATTCCCGAAGTCCACTAAATCTCCTCGTAATCGGGTTTTCGGAAGATCAATGCATCGGAACATTCATGATTCAAAACATGTTTTGTGCTCCATGTTTTTCCGAAACTCCAAAACCCGAAATGCACTAAATCTCCTCGTGTCGGGTTTTCGGACTCCTCCAACATTCTGACGTGGCATTCATGCCGAGTGGTTGGTGAGTTGGCACGTGCCGAGCTGAAGTGTATTTATTACTGATTTTCTTATAAATATGCGGATTTCCACGTCATTCTTACCGTTCATATTTTTAATTCGTGGATTTTTCGCATGCTCTTCCGCTCCCAAAACCCGCAAACTCGCGTTACCAGACTGGATCGTTTGTTTTCGATTTTACCTGTCTCGAATTGAAGGTATTTTTCGTTCCTTCTTTATTCTTGATTTTTCTGGATCGACTGCGTGTATTTTCTTTCCAATTTCTTGCCAGTTGTTGAGGGTTTTTCTTCCTTCTTCTTTCTGTGTTGTTTTGGAAAGGGTTTTGGGTTTTTAGGGTTTATTTTCTTTTTGAGACTATCAATTGGTGTTGTTCCTTCCAAATTCCAAATTACTTGCATGATGTATGGAATATGAATAACAAAAAAGAAAGGAAGTTGTGTATGTAGAAATTCAAAGGAAAGACTCTGTTTTTGTTTCCTGGATTTTGAAGGTTGTGTTGCAGATTCAAAAGTCTGAAGAACATTGGAAGCTCGAAGTGACGGGGTTTCTCAACATTCCGACCTCAACACTAAGTGCCAGGCATCTCCTAAGTTCCGTCATCGAAAGTGGGTGCCGGGTTTTCTCCTGTTTCCGCCATTGAAAGCAAGTGTCAGGTTTCGCCAAGATTCCGACATATCAGACCTGTCGGGTTCTCAAAGTTTTCCGATATCTTCTTCTGCATGTCGGGTTCTTCTCTTCTTCTGACGCATTCAGTCAATCAGGTTTTTCAGTGTGCACAGCATCTCCGGAGTTCCGAGCCTTTCTCCTTCCAATATTCTTCATGTCGGATCCTGGTTCATCACAGGAGAAGGCCGAAAAATCTAGCAGGATGAAATACAAATTTAAGAAACCAGAATCCCCGTCATATATCGACTGTAATTATGATATCAGGGATACTGAAATGGGCAACATAGATATGGACGACTTTTGGAATAGGGTGAAGAGTTCTTCTCAAACCCCATGGATGGTGGCTTTAGCTAACAGTGGCTTGCCCCTTGCAGCAGGCTTCCCCATGTCTGCCCAATGTCCAGAGTTTGTTTTGGCGTGTGCATCCAGCTACGACTTAGCTTCTCGTTCCGTAAGGAATCAGGCTGGTGAAGTAGTTATCAAACTAGATGGGGCTTATTTTGATGATCTCCTGAAACTACCAAATTTTGAAGAGTATGGGGCCCTAGACATCAAGTCGGCTCAGAAGGCCTGGGACAGTAACTAGGAAAATTGCATTAGGGATGTCAATAAGAAGTTCTTGGTCAAGGCAAAACCAGTAATATCTAGATTTCCAAGAACTATCCCTAGATCGGATTTCATACAAGAAATCAACGATATTATCACCCTACTGAGCCGGGTTTTTGGCTTGCCGGAATCAAATTTATTTCATGGATGGATGTACCAATTTATGGTCACCATCAAGAAGAACAAGCAAGGGATTGACTGGGGGACCCTTATCAGTGATGAAATTGATTCCCAGATGACGACGGTCCTGTCGACCGGAAAGTTTTATATGTTCTCATATGTGGCCTATGCAGCAGCTGGGATGAGGAGCTATCCCGGGCTGGAGACTAAAGGAAGCAGAACGACAAACCCAGTCTATAAGTATTATCCTCAAATAACAAAGAAGGGGTCCAAGGACCATTTTAGGAGGGTAAAATGACGCCTTTTTCTATGAGAACATCTGCCAGCTGAACTCAGGGCTAAGAAAGACAAGAGTATCAGACGAAGCTTGGACTGAGGTATCTAAATGGGGATGTATCTTCTTACAGTTCAAGAAGTTTACCTACCTTCGAACACTCATGTACTCAGGAGAGCCTTTCCGTCTGCCTCGCTATCCAGGGGATAGATTGATACTAATAGAATTGGTCAGAAAGCTATTGGATTTTCACAAATTCCAACAGAGCAAGCATAAGGCAGCAGTATCCTTCCCAATTTCTATTGGGAGATATACTTGCTCTATAGTGGCAAAGGCCAAAAATGTTGAATGTGAACTCCAGGAGAAATTAAAGAAGCATATGAAGTCTCGGGATGGTTTTGACATCCGAGGAGTACTTAGAACCTATGGAGCCCTACATCTGCACAGGCCCGACATTGAGGATATCTGGGTGGATCTGCGTAACGAAGTTGCAGTTCGCAGAAAAGATAATAGTAGGTTAACTATTAATGAGATTCAGACGCTAGAGCTTTCTGATTTGCCAGATGGCACAACTGACAATGAAAGTGTGTTGGATATGTCCTATGATGGGCTTAATGAAGATCGATACGTTTTTCCCGCCTATTGATTGGTCGGCCAGCGAAAAAGCCTCTATCACAGATAGGTCGGCTCTCATTCTTGCTCGCACCAAAAAATGGCTCTCTTCTTGGGGCATGAATTTTAAAGATGACAAGTTTCCAAAGTTGGCTGAAACGGAGGTGGGGCCCTCCAAAAAGAAAAAGGACAAAGAATCTTCTAGGGGGTCTATAAAAATCAGGATTCCCAAGAAGAGGAAAGAAAGACAAATCTCTTCAATTGTCTCTCCAGCTCAAACGGTGGTTGTGCCAGAATCACCAGCACCACCAGAAATAGGGGAGATTAATTTAGAAGAAGGAGGAAGCCAGCTCTTGACCTCACCATTTGCTGATTGCTCAACTGAAGAGACCTTATCTCTTGCATCTCAAGGCTTTGGAAACTGAATCTGTGCCTCCCCCTCAACAACCACTCCAGCCTCCTCATTCCCCATCCACTTCTTCAAGCATGGCCAATATTTTCTCCGGGCTCTCACCCCTCTCTGCTGGAACCCAAGTGATCACCAACACTCCCCCACAACCTGTGCCTCTATTCATTGCACCTACTACCACGTTGACTACTGTTCCCCCTCCAATAGTAGAATCTGCTCCCCTTGAGAGTAGAATACCAGTTACTACAACATTGGCAATTTCCTCTAATACTCCACAATGGTTACTCGAGCAAACTCCGAAGAAGAGGAAAGTGATTGTACCCCTACCAGCCTTTGATTTCAGCTCACTCAAGGCTTCTACTGCGAAATCAGCTAAGAAACCCAAAACAGTTTCAAGGGTTTTGGTGGATGCTTCAGGAGATAAGTTCACAGAGATTGCCACTCCCTCGGCTGACAAAACTAGAGAGGATATAACAGCTTCTGATTATCAGATAACCAAGGTGGCTCTAGGGAAAGTAACAGCAGAAGGGGCGCAACAAGATGCACGGGCTTCCATAGACGTGCTGTGCCAAAAGTTGAAAGAAACAAAGGTCAGCAGAGATGAGCTTAAGGAAAAGTGGAGCAGTTGACAGAGGTTTTGATTAAACTCTCAACACCCCTGGAATCCATACCATCTTCTTCTGTATCTGTCGGATTTGATTTCTCATCGGTGCCTACGATTGAGAAGATTGCCAAAAAAGGAAGAGTGGTTGATGAATGGATCCAAAAGTTTCTCCAACAAGGGAAGGAAGTAATTCAAGACGTGGTGAAAGTTCATCAGTCCTTAGCAGAGATTCAGAAGGAAGGAGAGAAGATGGATGAAGAATTTACTGAAGAAATTGGACAGCTTGATTTGACTTGTGAAGCCCTCCAAGTGCTAAAGCAAATACCATCACATCTCTTGGTAGAAGAAGGCGTTCTTCCACATACAGATAAACACTTCCAGCTAACCAAGGCCATCAAGTTCAGAGTAAAGATCCTCAACGAAGCCTGCAACAAGTTGAGAGAATCAAGGGATAAATTGATCGATGGGAAAAGTGATCTGGAAGAAGAATTGCTTAAGATTTGTCCAAAGGTGTCAGTTGGGAACTCAAGTGCCCTATCAGCAGATGATCTCTTCAAACAAGTTCAAGAGAATGTTCAGCATGAACCTGTAGATGGATTCGACCTTGAAGACATTAGTCAGTTTGTGAGGATTGAACACACGTTGGAGGCCTTAAGAAAGCTCAGCAAAGGATTGAAGAAAGCTTCCCGGCACTGCCAGTGATGTTCATGAAACCTGCGAAATGTGGAATGATCATTCCATTGCGCCTGATGAGAATGAAATGCAAGGCATTATTCGGAAGTTCCAGGAGTTTCGTAACAAACAGTCTCAGCTGGAGGAAGAGAAAGAAGAAGAATCAAAAGATGATGACTCGGATTAAGTTCCAACGTCCCATGACATTTTTATTTTTAGAATGACATATCTTTTATTTCTATTTTGTCATTATTTTTAATTCATACTTTGACTTGATCTCCTGCATGAGAATCATGCAAAGCTGAACTCTAGTTAGCATGTTACTTTTCTAGGATCTGTCCTGTTTTATCTCTAGCTTCTTTTGTTATAAAGAAGGGATGCTTGTGCATTCTAAAGGGTCGAGAATTTTTGAAGCATTAAGAGGCTATTGGAAAGGAGAAAAACTTTGTGTTTTCTTTCAATCATTTTTAAGAATAGAAGTTGATATTGTTTTGCAGACTTTGTGTTGTGAAATATATCTTATTTAAGACAGTGTTCTTATGTTCATGATCTTAAAGCTATTCTTTGCATAGAATCTCAGTATTTCTAATTATCTCGGACACTATATCTGTGATCTAAAACTCGTATGATTATTTCGTGCTCTGTGTTTACTCGAAAGAAAATACGTTTCTCCCATTTCTTTTCTACCGTGCTTCTTTCACTGTAACAGTTTCTAACCTATTTCACTTACGAAAGCAATATCCTTGAATCGTGTGAATGTGGATTTCGGGATTTCATCCCAACCCCCAATGGTTAGATTAGTGTGAATATTGTATATATTATTTACTATGTTTTAGATTAGAAATAAATAGGCAGCCTCACCTGTCTTTGAGGAGGGATTTAATCCCATGTACTGTGGTTGAACCTCATATTTTGGTTTGACAAAATATCCAACCAACAAGACCATTATAGGTCTCAAATAAATGTCTCATGATTTTTAAATCCACTATACAACCTTGGAAACTTAGTGTACAATCAACATTTCATCAACCCAGATCTGACAGAATTCTAGCATTGAATAGCGCAGCTAATGGTCATACCTTGAGTCCTTGAAACAACTTGTTTTACTAGAATAGCACACCTTTAATCTCATGTCAGCAGAGCAATAACATCACAAGTATAATTATATCATATAACTCTACTTCTTCATTCATTTAAGCTCCCCCTATCAATATGATTCATATAGATGATGAATGCCTCTAAGAAGCTTAGTAGAGACATCAAATAACATGAGAATATAGAACAACCTCTTGGGGAGATTCCATGACCTCCTTGGTAATTGTGTATTCCTCTCTCCATCATCCACCTAGTAATCTTTTTTAGTAGATAGGAGAAATTTCTGTGAGGCTATGTAGACGATACAATGTTTGCATTCTTTGATGATGTCCAGGTTGATCCTTAGCAAGAACTCCTTTTAGGTGTCTGGTAAGGACTATGTTAAAAAATTCAGTATGGTCAAGATTTCACAAGAAGAGTATTTTTTCTCACCAGACTAGTGAGAATGCCTAGCGTATTACACGTATCTTTTAAGCATGGTGCTTCCCAGACAGGTTGTCAATTCACTATTTAATAACAATTTAATAGTGATTCTTACTTGACTAGAGGCTAGAATAAGTATCCAACTTTGTCTAGGTAATGATCTTAGATAACCCATATCTAGCTATATGTGTCCAACTAGATTTAATGCCAAATATCAACACATACAACATTCATTAGTACCTTCATATCTCTAACTCTGGATTGACAATTCAATGAAGATCTACATCAGAGCTCTAGTAACCTTTCTTGAGGTCAATTATAGTAAGTAATGTTTCTTGACTTTTCATCTCTGACTGAGAATCTCTCCATGGTTTGTATTATTCTTGATTAACACAGAGACACGGTATAATTTCTCTAGGTGATCAAAACCATTGGTAATAGTAACAGAAAACCGATTGAACAGTTATTTCATTCCTCAATGTCGGTAGGGGTAATACCTTAGTAACCTTAATTTAGATATGGGGTCTTTAGGATCTATGATCATATGCAAAGAGACTAGTGAGTCTCAGTGTGATTTGAAGTCTTGTAATCATGGATTCAGAAGACTCAATAATACTACTAAGGAGGTCCTAAGAATCCTGAAACCAGGCTCCTAGGGTCCTACAATACCTGGGTTGATTATCCAAGAGATCATCTAGATCCTTGAAGATCTTCTTAAAACTCTGGAATGGCTTTTCCTTGTCAGCAAATTCAGATATCTCTACTCTGAGAGAGTATTTTGTAGATCCTGTGAGTTGATATGGTTGATGGTTTATCGGAGGAGGTGTTTTTGAGTCAAGTGTCGCGGAATTACAAACTGTGTTCTCCCATGAGTGTTCCAATGCTCTGGAAGGATAACTGGTTTCTTGTTTTTGCACTGTGGTTGTGTATGTTCGTCATCTGGATGCAGGAGGGCTTAAAGATTCACGCTTGAATGAAATAAGCTCCAATAACTGAATGACCAACCTAGGTAACGGGTTGTAAAATTCCATATAAAGGAACTGATGGTGGTTTACCTAACCGATGTTGGTTAGGGTGAAATAGTCCAGGTTACCAAAAATAGCCTGATATTTACTATTTTTGGTGTGATCTTGATTGTTGGGTCCGCTTAGGGAAGTTGAGTTCACGTGAGAGAAGGAAGGAAGATATTAGAAGAAGTCCAATTAGGTTTAGGAATAATTCTTAGTTAGTTAGGTGAAGTAGTGACTTAGCACTGGGAGTGATGACTTAATGCTGAGAGTGATGACATGGTCACTGTGAGTTAAATGCCCATGGAATGGGTCCAGGATGAGGTGTCATGATGAGGTGGAGGTGTGAGGATGAAATTAAATTAATTAAAATAATTAAATTAATTAATAATGGGAGGATGAATATTAATATGGGGTAAAGGGTTCATGATTAGTTAAATGTGTTACGTTAATTAAGTTAAGGGAACCAATGGGGAGTGTGACCCAAATTTAGTGTCTACAATAGCTAAAAGAAACTTTTGGTGACAAATACTTCACAAATTTATAAGTTCTAACATTATATAACTATACATTTATTTGTACATACCTAATGAAAGAGCCCATGACAAATTATTTATTTTTTCAATTTTTTTTGTTGCTTGCATTTGATTTTTTTTTTGCGTGTTTATTATGGTCTTTTTTAGCAACCAATTTCTCTATTGTCACACCCATCTTCTTCAATTTTGTGGATGTACATATTCTGCTACATCCTCACCTAAATCGTATCTCAATCTAAAGCCTTGTGAATGGGGCTGAATCATCCAAAATTTGGAAAGGTACAGGGAACATGCAGGTAGTAAATGGAAACGAGCTCTAACTATTTCAATAGTGAGTAGCATACCAATCAAAGGGACATGTCTATTGTGTTTCTTGTTTTCATTACTCCAATATGAAGAGGTAAACAAGCAAGAACTATGTCAAATAATGGAGGAAACTAAATTTGTAAAAAAAATCACATGATTAGTTCTTTTGGGCGCTGAGTGTAGGGGGTTAAGGAGTAGAGTACGTGCATAGGATGCACAAATAATAGCTAAGAAAGGATTTATATTTCTCTTCAACATGCAACTTTAAAAACCTTGTCAATGAATATTTGACACACCCAAATTGAGGCATATCAAAGTGTCTTCATAGGGGGACCAACCCCTCAGCACACAACTAATCCTTTCATTGATGAAAAAGCATACCCCTACTTATCGATTTAAAAGGAGGTATACAAAAGATGTGATGTATATTTTCTCTCTTTAAAAGGAAGTGGTGTTAATATCAAATCCAAAAAGGAGGGGGAAAGTAAGTGAATTCATGAAAAACTATGACAAAATAATATCAAAGGAAATTTATAAAATCACTATAGTTATTAAGAGATGTGAGAATAAAAATATTTAAAGATTCATGGGAGGAAAAAACATAAATATATAACCTTAATATCCAAACATATATTTCAAAATATTCTTTGCAAGAAAGTTAAAAGATACAATAATTTTAAGCACATAACAAATAAATAACACATAATTTGTAAAAAAAACCTGTCAACAAAAAGGATTTCTATTCAAATTTCTCCATATATAACACCCCCAAAATGTATACTAATATATTATAAAAGGTGTATCAACATGTTTCTCAAATGGACAAAAGTAACTTTATTTATCTGTATTAGTTTTTGCTCTGAGTAATAGAATGAAACGTATATGAAATGATCATTCAAAAGGATGAAGTACTAATTTGGCATATAGTATTGGAATTACAAGAAATTCTCTAAAGGAAAGTATCATACAAGTTTATTGAGATCTCTGAGCCATGATAGCAATTCTTCTTGCTAATTCACATATGGTTTCAATTTTAAGTGGATGGAAAGTCCCGGAATTTAGTACACATATCAATAATTGAATCTTGGTGGATGTTATAAAAAGTACCTCTCTTGATTGATGAATTATGCCTTTTAATAGTTACAAATTCTGAGTATTGAATATTATTTGTTAGAAAAATGTAAAGAAATATCCTATTGGATTCTTTCCTTTAAAGGGGCATTATATGTCAAATCTAATGTTGGCTTGGCAATAACCTATAAAATAGTTGATTTGTGGGAGAAAAGTATGTGAAAGCTTTGAAAATGTATAGTTTTGAAATATTTTGTATACCAAAATTATGTAGCGATTTAATCATTAGGTTCACCAAAATGATTTCATTTTAATTTAATTGAATATAAGTATAGATTAACTATTGTAATATGTGATATACAAATTATTATGTATAGTAAATATGCAAGCAAAAAAAAACATGTATACTGTAAAACCCTAAGCAAGAGAGGGAGATAAGAAGAGTTCGGTGATTTCTGAGTGAACAAGAAGTGAACAAGGTGTAAATACCATTTTTGATGCGCACTGTAAATTTTTTAACTCAGAAACGATGCAAGACAAGGGCACCCATAGGAGAGAAGAGGCGTACAAGCATTGGCGGCTGTGTAATTTCTCATAAACGAATTTCTTATGTGTCACTCAGATTTCATTATTGATTCCTGCTAGTCACTTGATATTCACAAATTGATCATTAAGGGTACATTTAACCTAAAAAATAGAATATTTACCTACACATGTCCACAAACCACATCAAATCTAATAAAAAATATGCATAATGTGGATTCAAACTGACCCTGGTGGTCACCCGAAGAGTGAACTTACTGTCAAACATTGCACTGCATCTCAGATTCTATGCACTTCTTGTTTGTGTAGAAATGATCATACCCTAGGTTTATCTTGTTCCAGTCGCACTTTGTGAAAGTAGTGAGCAATAACTATGTGTAAAAAATGTAATAGAATGGTGGATGGAATAGAATGAACTTCCCCTTCCTATATAATGTATGCAAAGTTGATGCATCCTTTTTCCCTTGAATGGATGCTAGATGGATACTTTGGAGTGATTTAGGTTCCGTTTGTATGCAAGATTAGGTGATGATAGTAATGCTTATTGTTTGGTCCTTTGTTTTGAACACATAACTATATATTTATATGATTCCCTTGTTTGAATTTTGTAATTGACAACTGGAAGGTTGACCCATAAGTGAAAAAGATGCCCAAAATATAAAAGAGACCCAAAAGGAGCAAGTAAGGTGAGAAAGGGTCAGGGCACCTAGAGGGGACAAGAGCACATGGACGTTGTTGTCCTAGTTTGGCACTGGTGTCTGAAGACATGAAAGATAAATAAGTAAAAAAAAGTCAGAGTTGTAGGGTGTGTAATAACAAAGAGAAAGCAAGAAACAAAGAAATGAGGCCAAAGATAATGGTTAACCACTAGTTTTCTTTCTTAGGAATCTTATATACATTAGTATGCTTTAGGACCTAGAAATGTACCCAAGTGTGTGATTTTGTGTTTACATTTTCCCCCACTTTATGTTGTTGAGTGAATACTCGATAACATAAAGTAAATAGAAGAAGTGTACTTTATGACTATGTAGAGAAGAGTGTTTTCACCAAGTTCAGCAAATGATTTAATCATTAGATTCACCAAATGGTTTAATTTAAAATGAATTGAATCTAATTTCATAATAACTACTATAATATGTGATATAAAATGTTAATGTGTAGTAAATACACAATAAAACAAGCATGTACAATGGAAAACCCTAAGAAAGAGAGGGAGATAAGAAGACTTGGGTGATTTCTAAGTGAACAAGAAGTGATCTAGGCATGTGAAATATTGAAACAAGATGTAAACAACATTTTTGATGCTCAATGTAAATTATGGAACTTAGAAATGGTGTAGCAAAAGGGTTCCCAAAGGAGTGTAGAGGCACCCGGGCACTAGTGATTGGATCTAGGTGTTGGTGGCTATGTAAATGCTCAGAAACTTATTTCTTTTGTGTCGTTAGGGTTTCACTGTTGATTCCTTCCTATCACTTGATATTCACTCCTTGATCGCTGAGGGTACCTGTAACCTAAAAATAATAATATCTACCTACACATGTCCATAAACCATAAAAAAAATCTAATAAAAAATATGTAGAATGTGGAGTCATACTGGCCCTGAAGGTCACCCGAAGAGTGAACTTACTACTGAGCACTGCGCTACATCTCAAACTCTATGTAGTTCTTGTGTGTGTGTGTGTGTAGAAATTGAGCCCGAGGATGCCCTTTTTAGACACTAAATCACATACTTGGGTACATTTCTAGGTCTTAAAATCATGCTAGCATTTACATGATTCCTAAGTAAGAAAAATAGTGGTTCATAACTATCTTTGGCATCTTTTATTTGTATCTTATTTTCTATTTGGGTCTTACACACCCTATAACCCAATTAGAATTTTACATGTTTATCATTCATGGCCTCAGACACTATTGCCAAGATAGGACAAGAACACCTAGGTGCTCATGTCCCTCCTGGGTGCCCTTGTCCCTTTCTTACATTTCTCTCTCCTTTTAGGTCTCTTTTATATTTTGGGAGATTTTTTCACTTATGGTTCGGGATTCCAATTGTCAAGTCTGAGATTCAAATAAGGGATTCATATAAAGACATAGTTATGTTTTCAAAATAGATACCAAGCACTAAGAATTACTATCATCACCTAATTTTTCATTCCAAAGGCACTAAATTACTCTAAAGGAATCCATCTAGCATCCATTTTAAGGGATAAGGGCTACAAATTCTACATACACAGCATAGGAAGGGTAATTCTATTTTATTTCATCGACACATACTACTACATTGCTACATTCTAGCTACATCCCACTATCAAGTGCAACTTGCACAAGGGAATCCTAAGGGACCTTTTCTACACACACACAAGAACTACATGGGGTCTGAGATGTAGTGCAACACTCAGTCGTAAGTTCACTATTTAGGTGACCATCGAGGTTTACTTGACTCCCCATTATGCATTTTTATTTTTAGGTTTGATGCATTTTGTGGACTTGTGCAGCTGAACTATCTCTTTGGAAAGTTATACGTATCATTAGCAATTAAGGAACAAATAGCAAGTGATCAGCAGGGAACAACTATGAAACCATAGAGATATAGAAGAAAGTAGAATTTGTACAGTCACAAGTGCCCATACACCTCTTTCTTGTACTAAGCACCAATGTATGACATTAATCCCAAGTTCCAAATTTCACAGTCAGTAATCATGACCCTTTTTACAGTTTGTTCATCAATCACACTTTTACAGATCACTTCCTATCCATTTGGGAAACAACTAAGTCCTCTTACCTCTCCTTTTTTCTTAGGGTTACATAATTTACATGTTATTTTGCTTATATTATAATGTATTTTAGCACTTATACATTATTTATTTCAAAATTTACTTTGTAATTATATCTAATTCAAATTAAATTAAATCATTTGGTGAACCCCACTCATGATAAAAGAATTAGATCCTTATTTTTCCTATTCTATCAGATCTTCTTTTATGGATCCTAAGATTCCTCAAGTCTCCTTGCATTACCTACTTCTAATTCACCCACCTTACAAAGATGTATGTTGGTGCTCAAACTTGCACCCATCCCAGATCAGGTTGAATTGGGTCACTAAGGAAATAATGAGATTGTCTCCAAGTTGTGGGACTTTGCATGCTTGAGACAGACCTCCAGAGAAGGCTAGTTCCTCTACCCATTTCTACTACTACAACTACTCCTAATATTGGAAATGAAATACTAAACTAGTCATACCAAGGGACCAGGGTTAGAAGGATATACAAAAAGGGAAAAACTAATCTAAGGGGGGCGATTACACCAGAAAGAGGGGGAATGAACTATTAGCTTTAAGTGAAAATGAAGGAGGGAGAAAAAAAGGAAGGACATGTATATGTATCACAGTCCTGGACACAACCACACAATCACTTTCATGGGGCACAATAAGAAGATAGACCCAGAAGGGATGTGATATGGTACAACAAGAATACAATGCAAAGGAGAGGTAAGGAGAAATAAACATAAACGAGTCAAGGCACATAATAGCCACAAAATTGAGCCTCCATTACTTCAAAAAATGCATAATCTATTACAATGGCGTATGAGGCCTATATCCACATGAAATATACCATATCTAAAGGCTTACAACTTAAAATTAAAAGAAATAAAGTCCTTAGCAATACCAAAGGATTCAAAAACAACAAATGAGAAATGCTCATACATTTTATAGAAGGAGAAAAGGGGAAGAAGAAGAAGAGGGAAACTCTAATTTGAATCTCAACCACTAAAGAAAAGAAATGAATGCCTAAAAATATTCCTAAAAAGCTAATAAATATGCCTCCCCATGTCTGGTCTAGCTTATAAGAGAAGGAAAGAAACAAGATCTGTAGAAAATCTAGTGGTTGAGCATGCATTAATGGTTGGAGACTATTTCCCTACTTCTCACCCACCCAATCCTACCAACATTTGAATTTGAATGTTCTCCATTATACTCCACTTCATTAGCTGACCAAATTTTCCTTAAACAGAGCTCTGTAGAAAAATTTATGACGTTTTTGACGCCTACAAGTCACTCTGACATGCAATGACATGTGGTGCATGATGGTTGACTGAAGAATCATAAAATTATACATTTGTTTTGTTCTTTATGCCACATGTTATGTAGTGGTTCATTATAAGGATTTTGTTCCATGTAATTTCATTTTGATTGGTTGTGTGTAGCACACTTAAGTCTGACAGATTGCCATGTGGCACAAAACTAGTGTGAAAGAAGGCACAAAGACGTGTAGGAAAGAAAGAGGTGCAGAAAGGAAGATAAAATAGGAGGCATGTGAGGGTAATGCGCATAGCAGGAATGAAATCATACTTGTAGGAGACAATTATGTAGGTAGGGCACATAAATTAAAATGATCAATACACGACAGCAAGAAGGGAAAGGGGAAATGCACAAAGAACTTAGCCATTTTTTAAAGCAAGCCCAAGCTGCATGCAAAGGGTGCATAGCTATTGTAAGAAGGTGAATGTGCAAGGAGTGTGTGAAAAGTAAAGTGGGATAGATTAGAGGATAAAGTGAAGGAAAGTGAAAGGTGTAGAAGAAGGGAAGAGTGCACATGGACGCACGAGGATCTCTACAACCAAGAAAATGTGCCAAGTGAATCGGTAAAGTGTGTGCAACCTACAATAATTGATCTTCAAATCTAAATGGGGATGTAAGTTTCCCAAAAAAACTAGGGGAGTTATTTTAGACAACAGTTTGGTGACTTTTGGGGCCATCTTCGTGCTAGCTGAAGGAGATCAGTAGGCTAGAGCATCCATTGGGCATGGGGTCAATGTGTAAACATGTATTTCTGATTTGTAACTTTGAAGAATTACCCTTGAAGTCACTTGATGAAACTTTTTGATATTTTTTCTGAATCCTACAATTTTTTTGAAAATAACTAGAGGATGGTGACATCCTAGAAGAAAAATAGGAGTGTGTGCAAGAGGCACGCGAGAAGAAATCAATTTTTCTAAAAAAATCAATGTCTGTGTAACGCACTTGGAGGAATTCAAACTAATCTAATATTTATAATGATGCATAAACTTAATGGAATGGTTTGAGATAGATCACATTGATTGGGATTGATAGTGCATCTCCATCATGATGAGACAACTCAAAATAATTAGTCTCCTTGTAAGAACTTATGATTTATGGGCCACTCCAAAGTGCATCAAACTTGAATGACGACCTGGTTTAGCTCTGTCAACATCTCATTTTAAGACTAAGTCACCAAATTTGAAAGCTTGAGTCCTGACCTTTCTATCAAATGATTTCTTTATTGATTTTTGATGTTGTTCTAGCTTGATCATGGTATATTTTCTTGATTCTTCAAGTTCAACTAGCTTTGTCATTCTAATTTCTCTCTGGGCTACGCCCTCAAATTCTAACTGTTAGGAAATCTCTAATGAAGGAAATTCAAGGGATAAATTGATTCTAGCTTCCTTACCATAAAGGAAATTATAAGGTGAGGTGCCTATTTCCTTCTTCACCATGATTATGTCAACCCAAAGTGCATGTGAGACCTTTGTATTCCATTGTCTTTGGTTGATGTTCATTTTTCACTTTATGATTCTGATCAGGTTTTTGTTTGTTGATTATGCCAAGCCATTACCTTGAGGGTAGTAGTTGGAAGAAGTTTTATAATAGATACCAAGACTAAGAGCCCAATTATAAATTTTAGTACCAAGGAAGGCCCTTGCATTATCTGAGATAATGGTTTGAGGAATGTCAAAAAATGTTACAATATCTTTAAGAAAGTCAAGGATGACTGACTCGGTTGATTCCTTGAGCGCAAAAACTTTTATCCATCTAGTGAAGTATTTTGTAGCTATCAACACCAATTTATTCCAATTCCTTGATGGAGGATTGATCATGCATATGAATTCAAGACCCCATTGCATAAAATTTTGATTTTTTTGGATTGGTAAGAGGGGAAGCACTATAATTTTCTTCTTTACTGTGAAGAAAGTGCATATGTGAGCAAGGTAGAACAAAATTATCATGCCTTGATGACCTTAATTGTTATATCCTTAGAAGAGAAGTGTCTACCAAATAATCCATCATGAAATTTTGTTAATACTATTTTAGTTCATGCACCATCAATACATCTCTGCAGCATGTCGTCAAGATTTCTCGTGAAGAAATCATCATCAATTAGCGCATACAGAATAGACTACAGCTACAGATGTCACTTCTTTGCTTTGTTCATACCAGGAGGGTATGTGTCATAAAAAAGGAATGTTTCCATCTAGCTTCGTGTGTTGGGTTCTTTATTCTTTTTAGGTTCATCACACTAGAGCACTTCATCCAAAAATAATGAAGTCTCATGTTCATTCTGCGCATCCTCAATAAGCTTCTTGTAGAGTGTGTTGCCTCTAACCAGTTTTGTGGATTTGATAGTCACATCAAACTCCATGATATTGGTCACCCATATTGATCTTTTCTCACTAATTTATTCTCTCATGATGAAGTCTCTTACACTAGAGTGAGAAACTAATACCTTGACATGATAATTGGCGAGCAGACTTTTGAATTTCCTGACCACACGCATGATGGCATAGACCTATTTTTCTATGTGATTGTATTTCAACTCGTAATCCTTCAATTTTTGACTAAAGAAATCCACTGGATACTTTAATACTTGTTAATTTTCTTGTATTAGGACGATAACAATACTCATTAATCCAAATTACTCAAACGATTTCATCATTTATGCTTATGGAGATGGAAACTATTAGTGCTTGCATTTGGTAGGCCAAAGGGAATATTTTGATATGCATATGTCTCTCATTTGGTTTTAAACACTATTTTGAATTGATCTTATTTCTTGACCATGATTTGATTGAAGCCAAAGTATCCATCTAGCGTTGAAAATCTCTGTGTACCAGCCACAGTCTGCAGAATCTGCTCCACAGAAGGCAAAGGATAATGATCCTTCAAAGATGCCTTATTCAAATCTCTGAATTCGATTTAGATTCTGATTTCACCATTCTTCTTTCACAATGGAACAATATTTGTGACCCAAGTAGAGTACTTTATCATAAATATTATCTTTACCTCAATGATTTTGGATAACTCCTTCCTCATGAGGGGCTCTATCCTTGGATTTACTAGTCTTTTCTTTTTCTAATGGGATTGATATTGGGATCAAGGTTAATGGAGTGTTGAGAAAAACTTGGATTAAATCCTTTAAGGTCTTCATACTCCCATGAAAAAATGTCATTGTATTTCTAATGCAAAGAGATGAAGGCCTACTTTTCATCATGTGTGTAAGCTTTACTAAGCAGCAAATCTTAACTGCACGTAATACTAAATAGGGAGTAGTCTTCTTACATGACACACATGTATTTTTCTTCACCCTTGAACTCATCATCAGGTATGAATATTTTCTATAAGGTGGCCATCCCTTTAGGCAACTTGTTTGTGTTTATCTGGATCACTTGGTCACCATTGTTTTCATACAAGTCATCTTACATGCTTGAAGAGAACTCATCTTCATTCTAAATGAATTGGAAAATTTGTGCATCACTTTCAAACACTTTCTAGCTAGTTTCATTGTCTCAAATGGATGGCCTTATCACCATCTTGATATGCTACACGCAGCCTGTGAAAAATTCCTCTGTAGGAGAGAACTGTGATCCAAGCGCAACCATCTGATCTACTTCTTTTTTCATCTTCCTTAGCACCACTTGCATATTTAGAGCTTCAAATCTCTCAAGGAGGTTCCAAAATTTTTGTTTATAAGCCTTAAGAATATTATTCTTTGTCACAAACTTGTTTGTAACCTGGTGGATGACCAATTTTGTGTCCCCAAAAATTTGCAGCACTTTAATTTGTCTCTTTTCTTTAATGATAAGACCATGTACCAACACTTTTTATTTTGCTAAGTTATTACAGCATGAAAATTACAACTTGTGCATGAAGAAGAAATTCTCATCCTTAGGATAAATGAGAATAACACATGTTCCTATGCCATTTATACTTCTAGATCCATCGAAGTATAACTTCCACAAACAAGCATTTTCTTCATTCTATTTGAGTGCACGTGCCAGTGCAGCTTCTTCTTTAAGGATGCAGTAAGTACCAAGGTTGGTTTCAAAAGATTCAAGCTCTTTAACATATAGATCAAAAATAATTTGTTTCTCAGCTCATTCATCAAGAAATAAATCGAGAAAAGGAGGAGAGACGGGCTTCTCTTCCGAAACTGAGGCTTGTACTTGGTCTTCTTGGATTAGGTAATTGGCTTAGAGAGGGGATGAGTCATATACCTCAACATGATAGGAAAATATTGGCTCATATTGTATGGTAAACTAGGTACCATACCTTATTATTAGTAATATATGGTACCAATAATAATACAAGTAGCCACCCACCTTAGCAGTGAAATATCTTGATAAACATAAGGCAAACAAAGGAGGTAGGTCAATGATTGATACATCTTGAGTTATGGTGAGACTTTGACATGCATAGAGGGTTAACCAAATATCCTTGATGAATCCTAGAGTAGTGAAATTTGATCCATTAAGTTTCAGGACTCCTTTGGACAAAAGGTTGTACTTAAGACCTAGGACATCAGTAATTTTCTCAGGCATGACAGAAGTATTATCACCTGAGTCAATCATATAATTGGGAGCAAGGTGTTTTCCTATGATCAAGGAAATATAGAAGGGAGGGATTTTGAAAACCTTACTTACTTTCTTCTCCTCTGCTTGATAGATATTGACAGCAGCATGAGGATTTTGGATAACTAGATTAGCACCCGTAAGTTACGTCAAAGCTTCATGTAATAGGTCGGGCTGAGATGCAATGGCCAGGGAATCACACATTATGACATTCACATTAGTATTATTCATCTGGTCTAAAATGTTTAATGGAAGTCTCATTTATTTTTGCATTTGAGGCACAACAACATATTTCTTTGATTGTTTATGTGTAGAGGCTTCACCTACCAAAGGAGGGGTGTGCACCACTTCTACAAGAGCATTATGTGAAACCTCGTGGGTAGTAAATTGTGTGCCATGATTGTTGGATACCTTAGTTGCATATCTTTGTTTTTGAGGATCGACATGTGTGATAGGATTTTAAGGTTATGCGTTAGATTCAAGCATTCTTTTCTTATACCTTATGTTGTCAGCAACTTGGGCATGTGGTCTAACTAAACTATCTACAACTTGATTAATTACACAAAAGTCTTTAGCACCAAAAAACATGAGGTTGGTATCATGAGTAGCTTCTGGAATTTATTTATTATTTTCTTTATTCGCACTGGTGGAAGGCTCATAGTTAGAATTATCCTGGATCATATAGACATGCACGCGCAAGGAATTGGCAATGTGATATTGACTATGATGCATGTTGCAAGGAAAGCACCATTCTCACTCTTAGGCCATATTATTTTGTACTGGAACTAGTACTTGGTTTTACGTTGGGTGTTGGAAGAGGTTGTGTGGGAGGAACTACTTACAATGGAAGGTGAGCATTAACACGCCATCTGTCATTTTGTTGGTTATGCATGTATCTTTGATTTGTATATTAATTTCTAAAGGGCCAATGGATTTTGATTATACCCTTGATTAGAACTATTTATGAAGTCTTGTGCCTACTACTTCCCTAAAGATATGATTTTATTTGATAAGCTCCTAATCAGGGCCTTAATTTCTTCATCTTCTTCCTATTGTGTGGGGAAATTTGACATGGATACAATGGGGTGTGCACTCTACTCGGGAATAGGGGCAACAGAAGGCTAGGGTTTCTAAGACATTTTTGGGAAAAAAGACATACACAACCTAAGAGCTAACTTTCCCACCTAAATGAGACTATTTTTTTCCCTTATTAAAATATTATAAGCAGTAGATAAGGTTATACCCCCCATGGAATGAATAATGACTAAGATGTCACTATTCAAAGCCCAAAGATAATACAGAAAGGCATGTTGGGATATATTCCTTACCACTTGAGGGATATTATCCCAAATCTTCTGGAATATGATATTAAAATCATTCATCTTCTCATTGGGTGTCTCCTTTTCTGTATTCAATTGTTTCACCAAATACATGTGATCTAATTTGTCTTCAAAATAGTTGCATAGATTTGTTCCAAGCTCATCCCAGGTGGTGATAGATGCAGGTCTCAAACTTTTGTACCACTGGAGCATTTTTCCTTTAAGTAATTATGTAAACATCCTAACTCCTACATCATCATATGAGACCAAATAGATAGAGCACACAATTTCTACATCCTAGATGTGCTCGACAGAGGTGAATTGATTCTCACTAGTAAAGTATGGGATACTCTTGAGCGTTACTGCTGGCATATCATGTTGCACATTCAGAAGGATAGGAATTCTACTAGTGAAGCTAGCAAACAGCATGTTCCTTCCTAGTGGTGGATGCACCATGACAGGGTGCATAGGTGTGCTTTGAGGAGTGGAATGTGCGTGGCACACTGGAGATGGAGATGTGCACGGGGGCACTCTAGGGCCTCTTCATTTTGGAGATATCTTGAGGTACTCGAAAGATGCTTCATCTAATGCACTTATTCTGGTATGTATTATTCTCATGAAAGGCACTATGGCTACTAAAAAAGTAGACTTGAGTGTTAGGAGTTACCAGATGTGTTGAAACAAGCCTCCACAGGATGGAAATCACTAAGTCACACACCAAAACTTAACATTGCTGAAATTTAAATATTTTAATTCTTGGTCCCACCAGGCATCCCAGAAACTGTTGGCACTCAAACTTGCACCCATCCCAGATCAGGTTAAATTGGGTCATTGAGTCAACAACAGGATTTTCTCCAAGTGGTGGGACTTTGTGCGCTTGAGATAGACCTCCAGAGAAGACTGGTTCCTCTACCTATCTCTACTGCGATAGCTACTCTTAATTCTATAAATGAAATAATAAACTATTCATGCCAAGGGACCAAGGTTAGAAGGATATATAGAAAGTGGAAACGTAATCTAAGGGATGCGATAAAACCAGAAAGAGGGGGAATGAACCAGTTGGCTTTAAGAGAAAATGAAAGAGGGAGCACAAAGGAAGGATAGGAAAGTGTATCACAATCCAAGACATAGCCACAAAATCACTTTCATGGGGCACAATAATAAAATGGACCTACAAAGTATGTGATATGGCACAACAACCACATAACATAAAGGAGAAGCAAGGATAAATAACAAAAACAAATCAAGGCAGACAGAATAGCAACAAAACAAAGTTTTCATTACTTACAGAAATGTACAATCTATTAAAATGGTGTCTGAGGCCTATATACACATGCAAGAGACCAGATCTAAAGGTCTGTAACTTAAAATACAAAGAATAAAGTCCTTAGCAATACCAAAGGATTCAACAACAACAAATGAGCAATGCTCATTAATTTTATAGAAGAAGGAGAGAAGAGGAAGAAGACGAAGAGGGGAACTCAAATTTGAATCTCAACCACCAATAATAAATAATGAATTCATATGAATCTACTTGCAAAGTTGATGAATACACCTCCCCATGTCTTCCCTAACTTGTAGGAGAAGGAAGAAGACAAGGTATGCTGAAAATATGGTGGTTGAGTATGCATTAATGGTTAGATATCATTTCCCTACTTCTTACTTACGTAATCCCACCAACATTTTAATTTGAATGTTATGCACTATAGCCCATGTCATAAGCTTTCCAAAAATACCAACCGTTCCTTAAACCGATCTCTGTAGTAAAATTTATGATGTTCTAATTCCTATAGGTCACTCTGACATGCTATGACACAGCGCATGCCCGTTGACTGAAGAATCGACAAAATGTACATTTTTTATCATTTCTACCACATGTCATGTAGTGGTTCGGTACAAGGATTCAATGCTTTGTTGGTGTATTTTTATTGGTTACATGTAGCACACTCAAGTCTAATAGATTGTCATGTGGCATAAAACTAGTGCGGAAGAAGGCAAGAAGACACGCACAAAAGAAAGAGGTGCGGAAAGGAAGAGAAAAAGGGAGACGTGCGAGGGTAAAGAACACAACAAGAATGAAAGCATACTTTTAGGATACAAGTATGTAGGTATGGCGCAAGAATTAAAATGATCAATGCGTGGAAACAAGAAGGGACAAGGGAAATGTGCAACAAACTTAGCCATTTTTGAAAGCAACCCCAAGGTGCACTTAAAGGGTGCATAACTGTTGGAAGAAGATGAATGTGCAAGGATTGCATGCAAAGGAAAATGGTATAAATTAGAACAAAAGGAGAAGGAAATTGGAAGGCATAGAAGAAGGGAAGTGCATGTGAGGAGCTACAGCCAAGGAAATGTGCCAAGTGAATAGGTAAAGTGTGCGCAGCCTATAATAATTGATCTTCAAAGCCAGATGGGATTGTAAGTTGTCCAAATAACTAGGGGATTTATTTTGGACAACAATGTCCTCCAAAAAATCCTGAACACTATGTACCTCCCTCATAATACACCACCTACTCAAGTAAGTTTCATCTTCGATTATCTCTCTAATGACCCTAGTGGTCCTGATACCACACCCAATCAATCCATTTGCAATTCAATTCAATATTTTCACATGTTATTTTAAGACAAATTTTAAGCTATGGAAACCATATTTACATCTCTTACAGCTGAAATCCAACATCTTAAGAATGTTTCTCAGACCCATACTAGTTGTTCAGCTATAGATAATCCTTCTCCTATGTCTTCTACATGTGCTCAACTCATTGAACCTCAAGTATTACCATTAGCGACACCTCTCAAGTTTGATCTCAATGCCAAGCAACATGATATTATTCCTAAAATCCTCACCAATTTATCAAATTTCCAAATACTCATTTCTACCCTCCTTATTGACTTTCCAAATACCAATGTCTCCCATTTTTTAATTATCATAGACTTAATGGAAATAATGGCAGTGATTTTTATACTTTAAAAAGAAGTAAGCACCTTGAGCATCCTTGTTTTATCTCATTTTCTTCACAACATTCCACTTCATGCTCATATTAAATTGATAAATCCCAATGGGCTCCTAAATCTGGTCCTTCCATCTCTCATGAGAATCAATGCCAAATCACTAATGTTCCTTATCCATCCAGTCAAGAGCAGCCTATCTAACCTATTCAAACTAAGTAACCTCCTGTCAAGGTTTGTCCTCCATCTCCTCCTCCTATCAAACAACCTGCTCTCAAGGTTTTTCCTCCATCTCCTTCTCCTGTCAAGCAACCACTTCTCAAAATCCATCCTCCATCTCCTCCTCCTATCAAGCAATGGTTCCCAACCAAGAAATAACAACAAACTCTACATGACCTCTTTAGACTCCCTCCTTTTAACCTGAAATCTAACCCTGGTTTTACTCTTGCTCATACCTACCATTGTGATGAAAATATGCTTTCTTACGATATATTTCAAACTCCATCACCACCGCAATATCTCTCTAGAATAATCACATAGATCTCTATGATTGGCACACTTTGGGGACATTGCACTCCCCCTCCCTCTTGGATCACTATCAATTTTATCTAATGTCTACTACCATAATTTATCCTCCATGCATCATCGCTAGTACTTTTACACACTCTCATCCCTTTTGATACACAAATTCTATCGTCATTACCCTATGACACACTCTAGTTCCATGGTTCATACTTGACTATTGAGGCTCTAATTCTGAAATGAACCTCACATCATTCACACTTCACTCTATTTGCTTCATGATACATCTTTCTAGTATCTATTCACATACATACATGATGAAAAAATCTTGTTCTATGGTTCATAATCACATAGATCTCCATCATTGGAACACTTGGGGGGAATTTCACTCCCCCCTCTTCCATCACTATAAATTTTATATAATGTCTACTACCATACTTTACGCTCCATGCATCATCACTAGTACTTTTACACACACACACACACACACACACACACACACACACACACACACACACACACACACACACACACACACACACACACACAATTTTTCGTACATGCATTGTATCATATTAACTTATGACGCTCTCTACTTCCATAGTTCATATTCAATTGTTAAGGGTCTAATTCTAAAATGAACCTCACATCATTCACACTTCATGCTTTTTGCTTCATGATACATATTTCTAGCATCTATTTACATACATTACTCGATGACATACTCTTGTTTTAATAAATGAACCTCATCTCATACACATTCGTTGGGAGGAACATAGCTCTTATAATCTTCACACTTTGCATACCATTCCATCACATTCATACAATACACTTGCATATCTTAGTTACATCTTCTCTTGTTAGTTTATCCTATTTACATGTTACAATTTCTTTTCCATGCTAGAATGCATTCTTAGTATGTCATCATCTTTCTATATATACAAATGCATGTTCACTTGGTATTTTTCGATGAATGCAGATCTATTACAGGCATCTTACACATTGTAATGATGTTTGGCATTGTACCTTTTACTTGTCCCACTGAGGCCCCTGTGGCCATATAATTTTACTACTCTCACATCCTACACACTTTAGGTTCTATTGCAACATTATGCATTATTTCTCATTAGATGTTACTCTACTATTTGATGATTTATACATGCCTTGACATACTATTTATCTTTCTAATATGATAACGGGTGCTTCATGTGTGTCATTTTTCTTGCAAGACTCTATGCCACCATGGTTATCTGACACATTTTTCTTGATCTTTTCTTCCATTGTATGTTATTTTTTTTAGCCTATGTCATATGTATTGTATTTTCATTATATATTTTTAGCTGCTTTGGACCTGATTGTTTTGTGACATTGTGAGCAATGTCATATGTTTGAAATGCACTTTCCATGGCCCACTTTGTTTGTAAACTTTCTTGTTACATTTTCTTTTATTACATGCTCACTAAATTTTCTATTAACACATGTTACTAGCCAATTTATTTGCATATACCTTGGTTTCTAACATGTACATGCCCTACCCCCTATAGGTATCCACTTCAGAACACCATCAGGTTCTCTCCTTTGGGCCGCATTCTTGTAATATCGTTACATGTACCCAAAATAAGGGGGCATATATTGGGTGAACAAATCACCCTTTCAACATCTTAAAGCTACAACATGACACATAAAAATATAGAAACAACACAGGAACATAGTCACAAAATGGTCCAGAAAATGAATTGGACCTCAAATAAATTATAAACACTAGCACCCAGAATCAAACACTAGCACCTGGGTGCTCCTGACCTCTCTTAGGAATTAATGTCCTAGGGGAAGATACAGTCATCTTCTCATATCAACACAATTTACATAATTCTTTAGAATAATTATATAGTTGAATACACATGTCTTTATTTACAAAATTCATTCTATCTCCTTCAATCGGTACAATCGAAACTAATTCGAAAAAATCAAGACAAAAGGAATGACATGAACAATTTAAAATGCACCATGTGCAATGGTGCTTATTGGACAGAGTCATGGAAGGAGATTAAAACTAGAACTCTCTCCCCAATACTTTCTCTTTGGTGTGAGATCACCCAAAAAACTCACTCTTCACAACATTTTAGAAACTTTTCTATCCTTTACACTCTTTTACATCAGGTGCACACTTTCCTTTACCAATAATTTTATACACTTTTACATACTCTTCCATAACTTTTCTAATATTTTTCATATATGACTTTGACTAATCTTTCACTCTTCTTTTATAGGTCTATCCTTAATACGCAACAAGAAGTATCCTACAATAGCAAATAAAAATACAAATACAAGTACGAGTAATATGTACACTACACCTCTAGGGTCACTTTCCTTTCATAGTCTCCACTCTTCACTTTGAAATCATTCCACGTCTTCAATTATCCACTCAGAACACTATTTGCCACATACTCTACAGGATTATAAGGTACACATATCTTATCTAATTTATATTATCAATTATTCACTCAACAACATAAAATGGGGGCAAATGTAGACACTTTCACACACTTGGGTACATTGTTAGGTCCTAAAAACATGTCAGTATTTACATGATTCCTAAGAAATAAAACTAGTGGTTGACAACTATCTTTGACATATTTTCTTTGTCTCTTGTTTGTTATTTGATCTTCCACACCCTATAGCCCAGTCAGAATTTTACTTGTTTATATTACATGGATTTGTACATCAGCACCCAACCAAGACAACAGTGCCAAGGTGCTCTTCTCCCTCCTCAAAACCCCTGACCCTTTCTTACCTTTCTCACTCCATTTTGGTCTCTTTGGGCATCTTTTTCACTTATGGTTCAGCCTTCCAATTGTCAATTATGAAATTCAAACAAGGGAATCACGTAAACACATAGTTAAGTTCTCAAATGGAGACCAAGCACATAACATTACTATCATCACCTAAGCTTGCATTCCAAAGGCACTAAATTACTCTAAATACATCTATATAACATCCATTTCAAGGGAAAAGGGATTCATACTTCTACATACACAACATAGGAAGGGAAATTCTATTCTATTACATCCACACATACTACTACATTGCTACATTCTAGGTACAACTTGTTATCAACTGTGTAGATGAAAAATTGTGTTAGCATTTAAAAATGAAATGACTTATTAAAACCAATTCAAAACAAGATCTAACACAATAGTTCATCTACCTCAGATTGAACAAGGATTAAAAGGGGGAGAAAGTGATTTACTTATACTTACCTACAAGTGGAATCCTCCTCCTTTGATGATTTTGATTTGCTCCTTGATTGTTGATTATTGCTTCAGATTTTATTGTGGATGCACTTAAGAAGCACCTACCTTTGATTGTTTGTTGAATTCTTGATCAAGATGATGAGAGATTGGATGATTAGATTGGATTGAGTGAATAAAATAGTAGAGGATTTTTATGAATTTCCAAGTTAGCTCTCATGGAGAAGGAGAGCTTGATTTATAGCTTGTGGGTGGAGGATTAGATGGTTTGGATTAAGCCATGTTGGATTTAGATCAATGGTTGAGAATTGATGAGACAAATGGATGATTCTAGAATGGATAATTCTATAATTTTAGAGAATATTTAAAGGTTTATTTGAATTTTTAAATGGAGGGAAGAAAATTCCATTGAATTAAAAATTCAATGGAAGGAGAAGGTTAGAGAGGCTTCTAGATTTACAAGCCTCTAGATTTAGAGGTGTGAGGATGTGATTAGATTAGGATTAGATTAGGTTAAATAAATATAATTATGGTTGTGATTTTATGGAAAGGTTGGGTATAGGGATGTGTAGGGTAGGTGGTAGGTGAGATGTAGGAATATTAAATTCCTATAAAATGTTAGTGAAGGATTTAAAATAGGATACTAGGATATTTAAAGTGATTAATGATAAAATGAGATAAATGATAAATGATGAAAGGTTAAATGTGATAAAAGGTATTTTTAATGGATAAATGATAAAATGGAATATTTATATAAATGATGAAATATTGGAATATAAGGCATTAATGATCAAATTAATAATAATTAATCTTGTCATTAATTATTATATGAATTTAGATGATGTTTTGGGAGAAAATTAATCGTAATTAACCATGTCAAAATTTTAGATGTCTACAAACTATAAATTTCACAAGGGAATCCTAGGGCACCATTTCTACACACACACACAAGAACTACATGGGGTCTGAGATGTAGTGCAATGCTCAGTCGTAAGTTCACTCTTTGGGTGACCATCGGGGTTAGTCTGGCTCTCCATTCTACATTTTATTTTTTCAGTTTGATATGATTAGTGTGCTTGTGCAGGTGAAATATATCTTTTGTAGGTTACAGGTATCTTTGGTGATCAAGGATTAACTATCAGGTGATCATTTTGGGAAAAACTAAGAGAGCCTAGTGACACAAAAGAAAGCAGATCTTAAGCTCCTATATAGTCACTAGCTCCCATATTTAGTCATCAATGCCCATGCACCTTAGGATCCTGTAGAGAGAGAACACCCTTGTCTAAAATTATTCCTAGGTTGTAGATTTCATAGTGAGTAATGATGACCTTGTTCAGATTTTGTTCATCACTCGCACTTATCTTGATCACTTCCTAGCCATTCAGGAACCAAGTAAGTCCTCTTACCTCTCTTTCTTGCTTAGGGTTACATACTGTATATGTTATTTTCTTTGTGTCATATTATATTCTAGAATTTATACATTATTTATTTCAAAAGTTACATCTTGTAATTCTATTTAATTGAAACTAAATTAAATCACCCTTGTGTAATTTGCACAAATGATAACATGTTAGATCTCAAATGTAGCAATGTATAGTATGTGTGGATGGAATATGATAAACTTACCCTCTTATGCAGTTTATGCAGAAATGATGCAACCCATGTCCCTTGTATGAGTGCTAGATGGATGCCTTTGAATGCTCTTTTTCCTTTAGAATGCAAGATTAGGTGATAATAGTAATGCTTAGTGTTTGGTCCTTATTATTATATATATATATATATAATTCACTTGTTTGAATTTCATAATTGACAATTGGAAAACCGACGCATAAGTGATAAATATGCCCAAAAGATAAAAGAGACCCAAAAAGATCAAGTAAAGGTAAAAAAGGGCCAGGAGTGCCTAGAGGGGATAGGAGTTCATGTAATGTTAGGTATCCTACTTAGAACACCATTTCTAAGGCCATAGAAAAACCAATCAATCAGGTTCATCAATAGAAATAATAGCAGAATTTAAGTTACAAAACCGTTAAAAGATATAGAGTAGCGAAACATAATTGCCCTAAAGGTTGCGTAATCACCCCTCTAAGATAGATTGGTGGTCACAGAACCATTGTGGTTTTGCGTTACTTAGCCAATCTATATGACTGATTAGTTGCACTAATCATGTACCTAGCTACATGACATCTAGCCTTGAAAAATGTTATTTTGCATGACTCCTAAAAGCAGAATTAGTTTTGAAACCCTTTACTTTGCTATGACATTATTTTAGTCATTTTCAAATGTATTATTACTTGAAGGTATGACAATATAGTTATGCATACCATTGGACATCATATATCTCTGATTTCAATTGTCTGACCTAAATTTAAGCACCCTGTTCATTGGACCACCTATTAGGGACAGGAGCAGCCCGGATGCTATTGTCCCCTACTAGGCACCTTTAACATTTATTTTTATTTCATTTTTATTGTTACTTCCAAATTAGTAGCATCACCCTTTTCGGCCTCTAAACTTGTAATATGAAAAATAAGCAAATGAATCATATTACATGTCTTATTGGTAACCTCATCGGGGTAAGCATTCAAAAGGCATATACATCTACTAAGGAGTAACATTTTGTATGTACTACAGCCAAGGAGCTAATATTGTTCTATTTACTACACCTTGGGAATATAGAATTTCAATAGAATAACATATCAAAATAAAATATGTTCCACGCATGCCTGGATGGTTTCAATTTCATGTAGCGTGATCTTGATCAAAATTTGTATAACAATACCTGAGTAAGGAGAATCTACGAAATTTAATTTTTTAATATTTATTTTGACGACTTATTCACAATATATAAATTTATAGACTTTATATATATATATATATATATATATATATATATATATATATATAAGGTTTTTCACAAATTTTAGTTTCTCAATGTTAACTTTTGAATCTTGAATATATAATCCAGTTGACTTGTTGGTAAACCCAAGGAGTTTATTGAATGACAGAATATTTTTGAATCCTAGAAATTTAAGCTACCAAATTATGAGTATCCCTACACCTGTAATTTGTTTTGGCCCAACTACAATTCCAAGTTAGAAAGCATTTTGAATAACAAATGGAATGGGGCACATTACATTGCCAATAAAGTATACATGTCAAGGAGTGATATTTTCTGTTGAGGAAATTCCCTCCTTATTATTTTATGCTAAGGACAATATAGAGGGGTATTTTACTTATCAACTTTCTGATATTAGAAGGGGACAAAACTCCAATGAGTTTTTGAAATCCAAGTCTAACTTATTGTAGGTTAGAAAAATTGTACAAGAGCTATAAGAATTGAGTCTTTAAATCCTTTTAGTACTATTAGTTCCAATTATTATTCGATATGAGGTGTCGCAGGAACTTCAATACTCAATTGGAAAGGCATTAGTGCCACTGGCTTTATTTTAGAATTAAGTTTGATCGATTTGGAATTATTTACTATCTTTGTTGGTTTTGTACCCTTCAGCTAATTTACGAAATATTTATGCAATAGTAGTGATTGACACCCTAATTTCTATATTAAGGGATTGAAATACACCCTGATGATAAACCCAAAATAGTGTGAGATCAATGCAAACAATGTCATCATTTGTTTACACGAACTCACATTGTTTATTTTGCAGAACTTAGTGCTCTGGACATTTCCCTTAAATGAGGGGCTTAAAATCCATTTTGTTTGGATCCTAGGTGTATGTAAATTCTTGATAGCCACAATTAGAGAAGGCACATTAATAGATAGGAAAATTCATAATGGCTAAATGTAAATCCCTAGAATGTGTTATGAATAAATGTAGGGTTCACCAAAATGATTAACTAAAATAAGACTAATATTATGGGAAGTATAACAACTAGTTAATCTAATATATGAGGACTAAAAGACTGTAAACTACACTAAGATAATATGGAAATGATTTTAAATAATTATATTAAATGAAATAAAACCCTAATATGACAAAGATGTAAGGAGAAATGACTTAGCTAATTGTAGAAGATTGTTGCAGGCCTTGTTGCAGGCCTAATAGTAAAATCCATAAGTAGGAACGATCACCTAGAAGTCTTCAAAAAAAGATAGATCTAGAGGATCCAAATAGACTGAGGCACCTGGGAAGGTACTGGGCAACAATCAGGGTACCTTGGTCTCTGTAAAAACTTAGAATCTGATTTTCGCAGGGTCAGAAGATGAACTGGAATATTATCTATTTGTCGTAATGGATCTAAACTAGTTTCTAAGTCAAGTGTGTGAAATAATGCAAGATGAAGTTAATGCCTTATGCAAAAAGGTAAAGAAGTATCAAAACCCTAAAAATAAAATATGTAAATGAATATGTCAGATTGAACTCAGCTACCACAATAGTGGGCTTACTAAATTGAGTGTTACAGTACATTTCATACCCAAATGTAGTTCTTTTGTGTGTGTGTGTGCGCGCATGTCGAGCCCTAGGTTCTCTTTTACTAGTCACACTTTGTGAAGTAGCAAACAATAATAACTATAGAAAATGTAATAGCATGTGTGCATGAAATATAATAGAATCCTCCCCCTTATGTTGTGTGTGTTGATGAAGATCTCCTAGCCTTGATGCATGACACTATGTGGATGGAAGTGATGGAATGGATGCAACTCTAGATGAATTGATAGTAGTATGTGATGTTAGGACCCTCATTATGGTCTCATAACTTTGTATTGATAGGGTTCCCTTATTCTAATTTCGTAATTAACCCCAGACATGACCGACTAGGAAAATGATAAGGATGACAAATGGATAGAAAGACCCCAAAAAGAAGTGGGAAAATGGAACATGGATCAAGGCACCCCATAGTGGGACTAGGATGCCCTAGGGTACCCTAGTACAGGCCTAGACGCTCTGGTTTAGGATAAAATGATGGGACAATTGTGAAATAAGTGGATATGTGTAGGAAAATACATGTGAATGACGAAATAAAAGATAAAAATAATATGGCCAAAAATTGGGATTAATTAGTACTTTCTTCACTTGAGAACCCTCTAAATAGTAGTATAAGACCAGGTTAAATAATGCCTTAAGTGCATGATTTTGTGACTACACTGACCACAAGAAAGATAAAGATGTAAAATGGATAGAAAGAACCCAAAGAGTGGAGGAAATACTCTAGAAGGATTGAGGCACCCCTGGTAGGACCGGGGCACCCATGGGTGCCCCAGTACTATTTTGGGCACCCCATTCGAGGATAAAATAACATGGGATGATAGAATCTAACTGGTCATAAGGGTGAAAGAGGTTTGTAATGATGAAATAAAATAAAATAAAATGGCCAAAGGACGTGGGATTAATTAGTACTTTTTTCCCTCAAGAACATTCTAAATAGTAGTATGAGACCAGGATAAATAAATGTATAAAGTGCATAATTTTGTGACTACATTTTGCCCCCACTTTATGTTGGTGAGTGGAAATCTCAGTAAAATAAAGTAGATAGAGATGTGTACTTGATATCGATATAGAATGATGAAGAAGGGTGCCAAAGGACTAGAAAAAGTGTGTAATGATAAAAATATGGAGGAGTGTGGAAGATAAAGATGAAAAATGTGCAAAGAAAAAGTGATGAGAGTGAACCTAGGTTAGAATGTGTGTGTAGATGTTGCAGTGTGTAGTGTACCTACATGGTTAGTAAAGCATGTGTGTTGTCACGGAATGTTGTTGTTGACATTGTTTTTTATGTTTGTTTTTTTTTTTGCCCCTATTTGACTACTTGTTTCTCATACGGCCGAACCTACAATGAGAAAATGATCAATTAGTCAAATATGTATGTATGTAAGAATAAAAATGCTATGTAAAAGATGCATGTGTATGTAAATGGAACGTGTGCACCTGATCCATGTTGAGAGAGAAATTGTAGAAGGATATCCTGTACTACAAATGTTTGGGGTGATCTCATGCCATAGGTTAAAGAAGTGTAGGGATGAAATGCTCTGTGTCCTCCAAGCTCTAAACTCTTCCCTGAATATGTGTAGAGATCTTTGTACGTCCCATTTTTTTTGGTGATCCGACACCATTGGCCGAAGTAGTTTAGAGAGGCACACCCACTGTAACCTCCAAGCCTATAATTGCTTCCCAAAATGTTAAGGAAACCATGTCCTGTACAAGCCATTGTGTATGGGGTTCGTACACTGGTCTGAACCCACTCACTATATGTAACCCACAATGCCAAGGGAGGAAAGTGCACTGAACTGAATCAGTGTAAATACACAATGTTAATATGAAAAACCAAAAATGATGCACTCCTCTTTGGGGGTGCATGTGAAATCACTGATAGGAGAATGCAGCCCCAAAAGAGGACCTTTCTCTCACAACCACATGTACTATTTAAATCTTCCTTGTATGGGGAAGGGAAAGCACTTGGTATAAACCAAAGTTGCACACAAACAATGATGGCTAGCCAAAACAAGTGTTAGTATGAAAATAAATGCATGTAGAAAACAAGTGTAAAGTACACAGACAATAGTATAAAAACTACTAAGCACATAGTAGTGTAAAAATGCAAGAAGTCAAGTAAGACCACAAAGAACACAAACAGGTACATCACTCATGATGTTGCAAGACATGCAAGGCCATCATGACCACAAACAACAAACAAGTGTGCACACCAAACATAAGGCAAAGGTCTATATACAAGAAATAAACAATGAAAAAGAAGAAAAAGAAGTAGTCGTGGAAACATTTAATCCTACAAAAAAAGTGCTACATATGGACCACCCATCAGCATGTTAGAAACAACCCATATGTCAAAGCATGAATAACCAAGTAATATAAAGTGCTAAGTACAAAATGAAAAAATAGCACCTATGAAAGATGAATGTGGATGCTTACAATGACCAGTGTAGGAAGGGTAGAAGGCAAGCATCCATGTTGCGGGTGAAGGATCTATATCTACAATCACAACTAAACAAATACATGAATGTGCATGTGTGGATGGTATAGATAATGACATATAAGAAATCAATCTAACATGTGTAGTAAAGTGACCATGTAAAACACTAGTAAACAAGAGTAAATGCCTCTAAGACAATGCAATATGTTGTTAATGGATGGAATGGAATGCAAAATGGGATGATACGAGCCATGTGCCCCCTAAGTGAATGAAAGTGTATGCATTGAGGTTCATTTTTTTCCCCCCTCGGTAGTCAATAATGAATAGTAAACGAGAGTGCATCATCAGGAAATGGTCGAGTAGTGTGTGTTGTGTCTAACACACTATGAGGAATGTGTAGGTGTGGTGATGAGATGTGACCTAGCAATGGTGTGTGCATGAACCTTATAGCCAAATCATATATCACAACTAATTGAATGTATAAGTGATGATTTATTCTAAGTGTATATCACTATAAGATGAATGGATGAGTGATGATTTAACACTAAGTGTATATCACTACAAAATGTAAGGAAGGTGTAGTGATGTAACCTAAGGTGTTGACCACTAGAAAATGATAGAATAGGTGATGATTTATCCTAGAGCATATGTCACTACGAGATGAATAGTAGGGAGTGGTGATGTAACTAAAAGTTTATACCACTACAAAAAATAGAATAGGTGACGATTTAGCCTAAAGCATATGCCACTAGCCAAGGAATGTCGCATGGTGAAAGGTCGAGTAGTAAATGTGTAAGGTCTATTTGATTTGTAAAACCTCAGTATTTGATTATGGACCGAGGAACTAAAGTGCGTCATCGGGTTGTGAGTGTAGCACATAGATGAGAATGTAGTGTATGTGATGATAACATTTTGACCATGTGATGGGTGGAATGTGTAAATATGCAAATGCAAGATGTAAAATAGAATACATGTGACTATGTGTGATGTATAGTAATGCAATGTATATTGTAGCATGTAATAGATGTAGTGTGGCTAAGAGCATATAGTATATAAAATGCAATGCTAGACGTGTATAATGTGTAAGGTATAATGCAAAGAGTAACATGTAATGTATGTAGATAGAATAGTAATGTAATGCTAGACTCATTTATGATGAATACTAGTATAATATGTAGAATATGTGTGAAAATAAATTGTGTAGTATATGTGGTATGTATATTAATGAATAATATAGTGTGTAGAATAAATAGTGTAGGATGCAAGGCACATAGACAATGATGTATTTAACTCGCATGATGTATGATGTGTAAAGACACACATGACAAAATGTAGAATGTATGATGCATGATGTGTGATGAAGTGCAATGTGTAACGCTTACAGTGTAATGTATAGTATGTATGATGTTAGTAATATGGTAAGAAAAGTTCTAATGGCAAGATATATGCATGCTATATGAGATGCATAGATGATAGTGTAAATACATGTGGTGTGGAAATGTATAATGTAATGTAATATCATGTAATATATGAGATGAATAGGATAGGTGATGAAGATAATAAATCATGGTGTATATGAGTGACAAGCCTGATATGTAGATATGATGACAACTAGAAGGAGACACAATATGCAAGGAATATGCTTAAAAATGGAAGGTAGACAATGTAAATGCACATGATGATGAAGATAACCATGTGAGAAATGTAATACAAGGTATGAGGACTAGAAATATGTATATGGTGAGTTTATGTAATGTGTATGGTGAATGTATGTAATGTGTAAAGCACGTAAATGATCAGTGTGTGATATACAAAGGGGTGATGAAATGTAAAAGGTAGTATGTATACTAATATGCTAGGGATATGTATGGTATTGAGGTGCAGTTTGTGAGGTTCATGTGTCATAATCCCTCTACAGTCAAGAGTGAACCTTAGCACCAAAGTGTATCCTCGGGTAATGACGCTTAACACATGTGATGAATATTCCTCATGTGAAGACATGAATGTAAAAGATGATGATGATGACTATGTTAAAATGAAGTGGGGGGGGGGGGAAGTGGAGCGCTATGCCACCCAAAGTGTGTATAGTAAAATAATTTAAATTCATCAAGAAGATTGTCATGGTCATTATCGAATTAATATGGAACAACATGGGAAACCTGATAAGAAATCATCTCTGGTTGGTCATTCAGATAACCATGAACATGTAAGTTATACACTGCCATGGCATATTGTTCATCAGTAAAGGGAGGAAATGGACATCCATGAGCATACCATTTAGTAAAATTAGGTGAGTGAAAAATAAAGGAGCTATTACAAATACACACAGTACTAAATGGCATAGGAAAAGCTATATAATTATGAGCGGGGTCAAGTGTGCCTCCAATATAATCTAACGAAGAGCGACCGAGAGTAATTGGAGAAGAAGTATGATAAAGTGCAAGGTGAAAAACAAGTTGGAAAACATGAAGACCATATGTAGCTATGATAATAAAAGTTCCATGATACAGATGTGCATAAGATAAGGGATATTGGAGGTCCTCAAAGGCAAAACCAAGCTGAAGAAGCCCTTCGTAGGAATAGGTGGTAGCATCACAGAAAGTGTTAAGAGGTATGTGTTCTGAATAAGAATTATTTATAAAAAGTGTCAAAGTAAAGGGAGGTAGTGATAGTGGATAAGGCACACACAATGGAGGAGTGGGTGAGAAAACAAAGTGGTCTGGAATGGATCCTACATAAGGGACTATAGCATTTGTAATAGTGGGAGATGATGATGAAGTGGAAGGAATGACATCAACCATATAGATAGTAGCTTCAGAGTTATGTGGCCCAATAACACAAGATGAAGGAGGAGTGAATATTGCATCAAGAGAGTCATCTATATGTGAGGTAGGAGGACCACTAGATGGAGGTGAATGAGAAGCATCTTGTGGTTCATGAATGATAGGAGACGTAGCTAGGGAAGAAGGTTGAGGAGCTTGTGCCTCCTTTAAGACTCATGATAAAGTATGAGGATTGTTAGTACACATATAAGTAAAAAATAATGTCTTCTAAAGCTTTACAATCCATGTCAGAAGTGGAAGATGAATAAGCGAAGGGAAAGGTGGATAAACATAGGAATTAGTTGGAGTGTCAAAAAAGGCACGACCAAAACTATCAAACTGTAGAATGATTGAAGATAAAGGAGGAGTATCTTTAACCATGATAAGAGGTTGGGTTCACCAAAATTATTAACTAAAAATGGACTAACTAGGTAGTATATAGATGGTTAATCTAAGATATGAACAACTGTAAATAAAGTAAACAAATGCAACAAAGAAGTATGTAAGAAAGATAAACAACTATGTAAAAGGAAATGCTAACCGTAATGTGCAAAAGAGAGTGATGAAATAACTCAGCTAATGAAAGATGCCTATCAGAGCGTGTTGCAAAGGTAAGTAGAGAAATCAGGAGTATGAATGACTGTATAGAAGTCCCGAAAAGGATGGATCTGGAGGATCTAGCTGGACTGGGATGCCTATGGGTGCTCTAGTTTGTAATATGGCATGTGAAAAACTTCTAAAACTATTTTTATAGGGTCAGAAGGTGGTTTGAAACCCTCATTATGTATCACATCAACTTTTTTTTCCTGAGTTGAATGTCATCAATACTCCAAGTTGAATAAAATACCTGCAAGACCCTAAAAAAAACATCAAACCCTAAAAAAGAATAATGAATATGAAGGGGTTGGACTGTCCGTAACGGCCACAATGGTGGACTTACTAACTGAGTGTTGTACTAGATGTCAGATCTGATGTAGTTCTATGTGCAAGTGTGTGTGAACATTCCCTAGGTTTCTCTTGTGTCAGTCACAATTTATGAAATAGTGAGAAATAACTATGTAGAAAATGTAATAGAATGTGTGCATGGAATAAAATATAATCCCCCCTATGAAGTGTCATGAAAATGTCCTAGCTTTGTGCCTTGATGATGGAGCTATGTGGATGCAAGTGATCTCCAATGCAATATATGGATGCAAATCTAGATGGAATGATAGTAGTAAGTGATGTTATGTCCCTCATTATGGTCTCATAACTTTATATTAATAGGGTTCTCTTGGTCTAATTTCATAATTAACCCCAAACAGTATGACCATAAAAATATAAAGATGTAAAATGGATAGAAAGATCCCAAAGAGTGGCAGAAAAAATATAGAAGGATCGAGGCATCCCTGGTGAGACCGGGGTGCCCACGGGCACCCCAATACTATTCTGGGTTCCCCAAATGAGGATAAAATAATGAGGGATGACATAATCTGACTGGGCATAAGGGTGCAATAGGTTTGTAATAATGAAATAAAATAAAATATAGTGGCCAAAGGATGGGGGTTAATTAGTACTTTTCTTTGTCAAGAACCTTCTAAATAGTAGTATGAGACCAGGATAAATAAATGTCTAAAGTGCATGATTTTGTGACTACACTAGTAAAAGAAATTAAGGATGAGAATCTTAAAATAATCATATTTTAGAAAGAAGTATATTTTCACAAACGTAAAATAGATTTTTATGTCATAGTATTGTTTTTTGGAATAATATTTTATAAGACATGAGAAATTAGGGTGTACACTTGAAATTGTTATGTTTTTTTGTAAAAATATATTTAGTCATGAATTACACAGTCTAAATCTTAGGTTTGGAAATCTTATGCAAATATAAGCCTATGGATTGGTAATTTCCAATCCATAAAAGTAATAACGTGCTTGTGTTATAATGCAAGCACATTATAACATGTTTAATAATGATATCTAAACACAAAAAAACCAAGAAAACCCATGATTTTGGTTCCACTAATAATTGTTGTCTGCATATTTCTTCAAAATTTTATTCTTCTTGACAATTTTGTATACTTGGTCTTATAGAAATGATTGTTTTGTGAAATATTTAAGCATTATTAGAGATATGAGTGTTTTTTGTATTGTTTCTTATATTCCCGACACTCATTAACATTTTTTCATCAATTGTCTTGTGGTGATAATCATAAAGATATTTGAGAATTTTGGCGAGGATACCATGAAGGAAAAAACTCGAGGAATTGGAAAAAAAAAACTTAGCAATAGATATAAAAAGGGCATGAATTTTTTTTAACATCTATTTACCACATATTGGATATTTTTTTAGAAACATTTTATCATCCAATAGAGCCAAGAAATAATTAAAAAGAAAACAAGGGATCGAGTGTAAAAAATACATGAAAAAAATAAATCAATGTATGGAGATGAAGGTATGTCATCTCTAAATGAAATTGATAGTGCAACATATCCTCAAACACCAATTGAATCAATAAATAATGAATATTCAATGAATGTTGTAGTGCCAAATTTAAACATAGATGTTACACCAAATGACCAACCTATTGAAAACATGCACTCTTTACCAAATTATGAAGATGAACAAAAATAGAAAATCAACAATGTTTATTTGATATTCAACAATCCTTACCATTGAAATCATAGTATAAGATTTTATGTAAAACATCCATAATTTTACTTGAGATTGATGAAAATATTTTAAACCCAATGACTAATAAGATTAGTGAATGCACTTGTAGAAGAAAAGTTAATCAGATATGGAAAAAAAAATTAACAACTAAAATGAAACATGAAGATGTCAATTGTTTGTTGAAATGATGAAAAATAATAATATTAGACCTAATATGAAGATATTTGGTCTAAGAACATCTAAGATCAACATTGACAAATCTATTATAAAAAATATAATGAATGCATACAAATCAATAGGTCCAACCTCATTTACAAAAAATAGTAATAAGTATCGACGTGTTATTACATCAGCTATAGTAAGTAAAGAAATAAATAAATCTTATTTGATTAGGGAAAAAGGTAGTGCACTAAAAATAAGTAGGAAAGCAATATTAGCAATTGGACGATGTGAAAGAATTGAATATACAAATAACAATGAATTATGGGCATTTTTCGATAAACTACCATGGAAAGACAAAGACATAGTTGAAGAGTTGAAATCAGAAATTAAAGAATTTTGGAAAAATAATACAAGGATCTCACCTAATGACAAAAAACATTTTAAAAAGAAGAATTGATTTTATGAAACCGTGAATCACATCCCATTTTTTTGGATATGACAAAAACACAATTTTATAATAATTTTAAAGAGACTCATTCCGAAATAGAAATTAGTCGAAGGTAGTTTGAAATGGAAAAAACATTTTATGTTAAAATAAATCACCCACATATTACTTATTGTTGTAGGATCCATATTGAATTTACTATGGATTATGATTTTTTCTAGCATATATGTGTTAATTTACATACTAAGAATATTTTGTAAGAGTGTATGATAAATGCTCTATCTAAATCAGCAAGAGATTTCATCTCAAGTGTTTTCTGTATAAGAGAAGAAGGGAAATTTTTTTAATGAATTATTATTTAGTTCAGGAACTTGTCATAGCCATGGTAGTTTGCAACGTTTTCAAAATTGTATACACATAGAGAATACACGTGTAATAAAAAATGAACTAGCTAGTTTTGGAAAATATAAGTCAATGGCAAACACTTCAAAAGATGGTAAAGAATCCAAGAGGTGTGAATTAGTGAATAAAGAAATAAGTGTATCATATTTTATGACTATATTTTGAGAGAAAATAGTGTACGAGTCTACACGACATACACACAAAGCTAGATGGTTTGATGAGAAATTCAGATTATGCAAGGAAAAATTTCCTCTTAGTACCATTGTGTCAGTTATTGATTTTGCAGAGAACTATGCTCTACAACCACAAAATGAAGTGCAATCACAATACTAAAACTCTATACATGTTTCCATAGTTTTTCATTTAGTTTTAACTCATGCTCTTGACAACATAGAGGAAGATAGAAATATTTTTAGGGAGTATCAGTTCCATATTAGTGATGATCATTCACATTCATCAAATTTTGTGCAAGGTTATTTTGAGATCTTCTATGGAAATTTAAATAACAAAAAACATCATATTTGATAAACACATCATATGGTCATATAATTATACATCACAATTCAAGAATGCATGAATGTTCTAATGGTTGAGTAGAATGCATATGATGAGCGGTGTTCAACATTTTTGGAATTTCACGGAGGCTAGACATGGAAAAGGAGAGCTTGATGGTGTAGGAGCATGTGCTAAAGGATCCATACTAAGAGAAGAATTGAAGTACAAATATGGTGCAAATTTGATCGATGCAAAATCCATCGTGGAATGGTGTAGCTCAATAGTGGGTCCATGTAATGAGGTTAAGTGATGAAGGAGCATCAAATATAGTGTATATATAGGGATGAAAACATAAAAATTTTGTTTTTTAGGAGTGGTCATGGGTCTTTGAGGTTATTTGATATTATTTAGGAGTGTTAGTTGGAGTCTACGCTATACAAAATTTAAAAAATTCACTATCCCTCCAAAATTTAAGTTTGAAATCTTGGAGGCCTATTTTGGTTTGACTATGTAAGTTGGCTTAGTGTTTATCTCGTTTTAGTGATTCCAGCTAAAAATGAGATAACCATAGAAATTTTTTGAACATATCTCTTAAAATTCCCCTTTGAAGGAGATTTTTGGGATTTCAGGTTTTCATTGCATGAAAGCATGTTTCTTACATGTTACATGTCTGATATTCCCCCCCCAAAACCCGGTTGTCTTAGCAGTGTGTCAAGTTTTCAAAACTCCCAAGTATCGGAACATGCTTTATTCAATGTATGTTTTATGTCATTTGTTTCCCGAAACCTGAAACCTGATATTGTTCTAGGTTTCCTAAGTCGGTCCCTAGAAGTGATTTTGTTCTTAAAGTCAGTGATATCATCACCCTGCTGAGCATGTTATTTGGACTACTAGATTCAAAATAATTCCAAGGGTGGATGTACCAATTCATGGTCGTCAAAAAGAAGAATGACCAAGGGATTGATTAGGGTAGCCTAATAAGTGATGAGTTAGAATCCCAAATGAAAACGATCTTTTCTACCGGCAAGTTCAATATGATGTCATACATCACCTATGTGGCAGCAGACATGAGAAACTATCCAGGGCTATATGTAATGGGAAACCAAGAAACGGAACACATATATTGGTACTTGCCACAACTGACAATAAAAGGGTCTAAAGATCAATATAGAAGAGTAAATGATGCCTTCTTCTATGAAAAAATTTGTAGATTGGATCATGATTTGAGGAAGAGAAGGATTCCAATGAAGCATGGGCTGAAGTGTCAAAATGGGATTGCATTTTCTTGCAATTCATGAAGTTCACTTATTCTCAGGTGGTAAGGTCCCATGGTAATCCTTTCCATTTTCCTAGGTTCCCAGGTGACAAACTTATTCTTATGGAGTTGGTCAGACAATTGTTGGATTTTCACAAATTCCAACAAACCAAGGACAAAGCCTTCGTCTCCTTCCCCATTTCCATTGGAAGGTATATGTGTTCTACCATGGTTAAGTCCAAGAACGTGGTGCACGAGCTTCAAGACAAATTGAAGAAACATATGAATATGATGGAGGGATTTGACATCCGAGGAGTTCTCAAGTCATATGGAACCTTGTATCTACATGTGCCCCATGTGGAAGATATCTTGGTTGATCTTCAGGATAAATTTGTCATCCGAAGAAAAGATTATATCTAGCTGATATCTTTGAATGAACCATGAACAATGAAAGTGTTCTAGACACTAGGTACAAATAGTTAGATGGAGAACAACTCAGATTCCCAGCCATTGATTGGTTTGTCGCTAAAAAAATCTTCTATCACTGAAAGAGCTACTTAGACTCTTGTTTCTACTAAGGCATGACTCATTTCTTGGGGAACGGAGTTATAAGGAAAAGAGATTTTCAAAAATAGCTACTCTAGAAGTGGGACCCTCCAAGGGAGAGAGAGAAGAGGATAAAAGCCCTACCAAGAGGTAGATAAAATGTAAGTTTGTCAGAAGGGGAGAAATGTAAGGAGCCACATCATCTTCCATTCCTTCACAAATAGTTAAAGTAATGGATTTTCCTCCTCCACCAGAACAAGGAAAAACTCCCTTTAGAAGAATTAGGTCAACCTCTTGTTTCTCCTTTTGATGATTGCTCATTGGAGGTAAGTCTTTCTCTTACTTCTCAAGATTTGGCTTTAGACTCTTTACCTCCTCTCTCCCAATCTTCCTCATCTCATATTTGGACACCACTCTCATCAGTCATGGCCAGCATCTTCTCTGACCTTTCACCTCTCTCTACTAGACCTAAGATGACTATAAAAATGCCTCCTCCTTCTACACCTTCGTTCCCCGAGTCTATTCCCATAGTCACCACACTTGCATTCATCACGACTCCACAAGTAAATCTTCCTCCAGCTACAAATACAACCATAAAACCTCCAATAGGAGCAAATTCTTCCATTGTACCTCAATGGTTATTGATCAGACACCAAGGAAGAGGAAGGTGGTAGTTCCCCTACCAGCCTTGACTTCAGTTCACTCAAGGTTTCTCCAACCAAATTTTCCAAGAAACCCAAAATGGTTTCACGGGTTTCAGTGGATGCCTCAAGGCATAACTTTGAGATATTGCTACTTCCTGCAGCCAACAAAACTAAGGAGGATATAGTGATGAATAATTATCAGATTACAAGGGTTGATCTAGGAAAAGTAACAACAGAAGGAGCACAACAAGATGCATAGGATGCCATGAATGTGCTTTGTTAAAAGCTGAAGGAAACAAATGTAAGCAGGGATGTGCTAAAGAATAAATTTGAATTGTTGACAGAGGTATTGCTCAAGCTTTCAAATCCTTCTTAGTCAACATCATCATCGTCTACCCCTACTCTTATTAGGTTTGATTTCTCATCAATGCCTATGATTGAAAAGATCAACGAGAAGGGAAGAATGGTTGAAGAATGGATAAAGAGGCTACTCCTACAATGAAGAGAGGTCATAGATGACATAGTGGAGGTTTATAAATCCTTAAAGGAAATAAAGAAGGATGGCGGAAAAATAGATGATGAATTTTCACAGGAATTCAGGAACCTTGAATTAACTTTAGAAGCTCTCAATGCACTAAAACAGGTTCCATCCCAGATCTTAATGGAAGAACGAATCATTCCACATGCGGATAAGCATTTCCAGCTAGTCAAAGCCATCATATTCAAGATAAATATTCTTAGTGAATCTTGCAACAAGTTGAGGGAATCTAGAGATCAGTTTGTTGATGTCACCAATGACATAGAAGATGAGATGTCCAGGATCTTCGCCAAGGTGTTGGATGAAATATCGAATATTCTACCTGCCGACAATCTCTATAAATAAATTCAAGATTTAATTCAGCATGAACCAGCTTATGTCTTTGATCTGACAACCATCGATAGGTTCATAAGGATTGATAATGTTTTCGAATCATTAAGCAAACTCAACAAGAAATTGAAGAAAAACTTCCTGGTAACGCAAGTGACACTCAGGAAACTTGTGAGGTCGTAAGTGATTATTCTAGTGTGGCAGATGAAGATGAGATGCAGGGCATAATCCGGAAGTTCCAAGAATTTTGACATAAGTAGGCTTTGCTGAAAGAAGATAAGGACGACAAAGTAAAATAAGCATAATGTTTCATGTCATTTCTATCAAGAAATTGTCATGTATTTTTCATTTTCGTTTCTCACATAGGAAGCAAATTTTGACTTGTTCTCCTATGTGAGAGTAAAGAAAAATAGGACTCTCGTTAAAACACTATTTTTAAGGATTTATCCTATTTTCTCTCTACTCTCACTATTATAAATAAGGGATGCTTGTGCATTCCAAAGGGAGAGATTTTTAGAATATTAAGAGCCATTGTGAAGAAGAAGAAAAACTTTGTATTTTCTTTTTAATCATTGAAGAATAGAAATAGGTGTTATTTTGCAAACTTTGTGTTGTGGGATTCATCTATCTTAAGAGATTGTTCTTACGTTCAAGATCTTAAGATATTATTTGTTTAGTGTTCTTTATTATTTTAATCATTTCGAATATTACACTCATTATCTAAAACTCGTATAAGTATTTCTTGATCTGTGTTTTCTTAAAATAAAATGCGTTCCTCTCATTCCCTTTCCACTCCATTTCATCTATAATAATTTTCCTTTCTAATCCATTTCATTTCTAAATTTGTAACATCTCCATTTCATGTTGATAAGGATTTTGGGATTGTATCCCAACCCCAATGGTTAGAATAGTGTGGATATTGTATATATTATTTTTGTTGTGTTTTAGATTAGTAATAAAACAGGCTGCCTCACCTGTCTTTGAGGAGGGATTTAATCCTATGTACTGTGGTTGAACCTCATAACCATTTTGATCTATCAAATATCCAACCAGCCAGTTTTTGGTGACTCCGCTAGGGATATACAAATTGATAAGACTAAGCTTATCCTATTGGTGTCTAGCGACTCCGTATTTTCCTTATTTTCGGAAGATCCATTTTTTAGTTCAAGCTGGCTAGAAGGATCTTCACTTGGTTAAGCCAAGCTAGGGGTGTGAAACTGATCCGTTCTTTGATCTACTGCAACAACAAAATTTCAGACTTTCCCCCAACAGTGTTACATCTAGCCGAGAAGAAGAAGTTCTTCATATATCCGAAGAACTTAGGTTCCTCAAAAACAAGAAGCTTGCAACCTGTCGTGCACTATTTTTATCTGATACTCAGATTCATGTTTGCACTTCATTCAGAAGGATGGCATCACAACCTGTGCCTTGGGGTGTGGCTATTGGTCCTCTTTCCCTAACTCCACCATTGCATGATCTACTGCATCGGTCACATAAGAATATCCCTAAGTTCAATGATGATGGGAAGTAGCACCCTGATGAACACATCGCTTCGTTCTTTGTCGCATGTGGCATCCTTCAGTTTTCTCATGAAGATGTATTTGTTTAACTCTTGGTGAAACATTGCATGGTGTAGTAGCAAAATGGTTCTACCATCTTCTAAATGCATGCATTACCAACTGGGCTACCATGAGATCTGTATTTGAAGAAAGGTTCAAACCAGCTGAAGATTCTCATGCCTTGTTAGCATAGCTTACACATATGAAGAAGGAGTCTTATGAACCCATGCGGGACTTCATATCCAAATTTAACAAGTTGATTCATAAGATTCCAGATCTAGCCGTTCCCACTCTTGAAAATTAAAAGTGTTTCTTCATCAATGCTCAACCCCCTAATGTGAGTTTCTTATTAAGAAGGTCTGTTATTCCCAATTTGGCCACTGCTCAAGCTATAGCCACTAAAATAGAAGATGATCTTATTCTGGCTGGAAAGATCAGAAGAGAGTCATCTAAGCCTAAAAATCAGAGTTCTTCTCAGAGTACTACTAATCCTATGATTCAGAAGATGGACAATGACTTGATCACTTTGAAGAAAAACAAATATATCAACAAGTGACCAATGTTTCCAATGTTTCTTATCGGGCTATTCCTAGACAGAATTTCAACAATACCAATGGCACCCCTGCAAGAGATAGGAGTTGGTTGATTACTACTACCACTAGGCTAGACATTGAAGCTCCTCCTATCAATGCAGTAGTAAAAGTAAATAGTTTAGGAAGATGAAGAACCAGAAGATCAAGATTCCCATGAAGCTTTTGAAGCTTCACAATATGCTGATGAGTCTTTTGATGATTCAGCTGGTGACTCCAGCATTGGGTACGTGGAATACGAGGAAGACGAAGGTGAGCATGATGGTTAATAATTTTACAGTCTTCACTCAATATCAATCCTAGAACCCCAGAAATCTAGTTGAATGTTGTAAGGAGAAAAGTAAAGAATCTCTCGTGGTTATAGCTAAAAGAGGCTCTCCTATCTCAGTGTAAACTGAAAAGGAGACAACTAAAAAGGTAACTTCGTCTTCTAACTCTCCTTCTCCTACCCCCAATGCCAGTACCTTGGCTCATACCAGTGTAACTGGATTTGAGCCCACCATCATTCCTTCATATACTGCTTTTGAAAATTATTGATCATGCAAATTAAAAACTAAAATCCAAATGTCGGAAGCCAAGTACCTTTAGTCAAATCTTGAGCATTTTCAGAAACTTGAAAAATTCATTAGAAGTAAAGCAACTATTCCATTCACCATCAAAAGGTCTCCTACCAAAGCCCTAATCAGCCCCCACCCTCATAGAGTAATCTGACCTCTGCTGCTTCTTAGGGAAAGATTGAACCATTTTATTTTTCTTTACTTACAAATGGGTTTAAACTAAGCAATTGCATCATCGACTCAGGAGTCCTCTGATAACATGTTATTCCTGCAAAAAGTAGCCCACGCTCTTGGACTTACTTTTTTTAAGTCATATGGGTGGTGTTACTCTATGGAAAGCAAACAAGTTCCTTTGATTGGTCAAATCAAAGATGCATAGTATACATTCGTTGCTTTCCTCAGAGAAGAGAGTGAAAATAACTATTCTGGTTACTGACATCCCTGTTGCTTACGTTATCCTCTTTGGTAGAGGTTTTTATAAAGATCTCAGAGGAGAAATTAATATGGATTGGACCAAGGCAAAGATTCCAAGTAAATGGGGTTTATCATGTTCTCCATCCCGAAGCCATAGGCGAAGGTATTTGGTTACTAAATCAGATGATCCTAAGGCTCAAATTATTTTCGAAGATGCTAGGATTTGGTAATTATTTCATGACATCTGAGATACCAGCCTGTGGATGTCAAGAAAGAAGATCCTAATTCTATTTGGACCCTCGAATTCGATGGGTAGCTGCTCAACCACCGGATCAGGTGCACTTGTGTAGTTCTTATATCTCCTAGATTCTGATATTTTCCGCTCTTCGCCTTCAAATTACAGTTTGATAATACTAATTACACAGCTGAATATGAAGCTCTGTTACTAGGATTAAAAATGGCTAGGATAGAAGTGAATTCGAAATCTCAAGGTTCAAGGGAGATGCGGAGCTGATTGTAAACCAATTCAAGGGGAATCTATCAAGGTGAAAAATGATCACTTGAGGCATTACAGGAATAAAGTGTGGGACAACTATAGAATGCTTTGATGCATTCTCCATTAACACAGTTGTTGAGGGATCATAATGACAATGCTGATTCTTTAGCCGTGTCTGCGTCTCTCCTTCTCCCCCATCCCCAGTTCAAACAAGATACATACACCATTGAGATTGTGTACCATCCAAGTGTCCCAGATAATGTGGATGCACTGCCAAGTATTCAATGATGATCAACAAGTGTTGTCTTTTCTTAAAAAAGCTGACAATTTTAGTGAACTATACTTTGAGGGTTCAAAATCAGCTTTCCGTGAGGTCCGTCTTCAATTCCATATCAAGAGGTTGATGGTGAGTTTCATCCAGCTTAAAGCCAACAAGATTACCAAAGGGTTTTGGTTTCTCTGGAGGATTTGTTTGACAAACATGATCGTTTTATTTAAAACAAAAGGCACAGGTTGAAGGGTTCTTCTTCCTTGGAGGTAGATCAAGTCAATCTGGGCTTTGTCTGATCAACCATGGATGGTGAATATTGGGAACTGTTGTTCCCCCAGAGGAGAAAGTGAAAGATTCACTTCACTCCTGAAGAGATACATGGATGTCTTAGCCTGGTCTTATGCAGATGTAAAATCCTTCAAGCCCAAGGAAGTGTAGCACAGTATCCCTTTGAAGCCTAATGTGAAACCATACAGGAAGAAGCAAAGGCATTACAATCCCAAATATCGCAGGTACTATCCTTGCGGAAATTCAGAAAGATGTTAGACACTAGAATTATCTTCCCCATCTATCACTTCACCTTGGTTGCTAACATCATGTCCCCGTCAGGAAAAATAATGGTGAAATTTGGATTTGTGTTGACTTATGGAACCTGAATCAATCTTCGTTGAAAGACAACTATCCCTTGCCTATCATGGATCAGGTGTTACAAACTGTTACTGGATCAGAAATGCTATCCATGCTTAACAGATTTTTCGGGATATAATCAAGTCAAGGTAACCACTTAGGATCAACACAAGACATCATTCACAACCCAATGGGGTACCTTTGCTTACAGAAGGATGCCTTTTCGCTTGATCAATGCACTGAAGCCACATTTCAGAGAGTTATGGACCTAGCATTCAGAGACCTGATAGGAAAATTCATAGTAGTATATTTGGATGACTTGACCATTTTTTTCTAAAAAACGCGAAGTGATCATTATGATCACTTAGAGTAAGTACTTTTGAGATGTGCAAGGTATCACAGGATTTCATTAAATCCTAAGAAGACTATGTTCAGGGTGACAAAAGGACAGCTGTTGGGTCATAACGTGACTAATGAAGGAACCAAAATTGACCCAGAAAATGGATAAAAGCCATTCAGATCCTTACCTTACCCACAAGTAAGACTGGGGGTTCATTCCTGTTCTTTAGAAAGGTAAATTTTCCTAAGAAGGTTTAAACCTGACTTTGCCGATAAAACTAAGGATATCCTTGGGATGATGAAAGAAAAAAATCCATTTCGATGGAGCACTACCGAAGGGAAGCTTGCATTTGACTGAAGTCAAAAGAGGAAGTTGCTCATGCTCATATTTTAGTATGTCCAGACTTCAAAAAATATTTCATCATGTACAGCTACGCCTCTACATCACAACAGTATCAGCCATCCATGATACAGGAGAACGGGAAGAGGGAATCAAAGCTCCCATTGCTTTCATGAGCTATCCCGTTGAAGGAACATGAGCTAAAAATGTAAAAAATTAAAAAGCATGTCTTATGTAGTGGGTGATGAGCAGTGAAACATTTCAGGTACTATGTGCTGAACTCCCATACTTTCATTCTCATGTTCTTGACATTGCCGTTAAATTGATTTTGACTCAACAAGAGCTTGGGTAGTCAAACGAGGTAATTAGATAGCTAAATTTCAAGACTATGACTTGGAAATTAGACCTACCAAGTTGGTATGAGGAAGGGGCCTATGCCAATTGATTGTAGAAAACCATGTCTGAAGACAGAATGTGAAGAAGACCAAACACACTTCTTCAGAAGTTTCCCATGGAGCTATTTGTGAGTACAACTGATGAATGGTATGCAGACATTGCTTTCTTTCTGACCTACGACGAATGTCCCTGCTGCATTTAAGCCAAAAGGAAAAGATGAATAGTCTAAGTTAAGATCTGAAAGATATGTCTTGTGGGATAATGGAATATACAAGAATGGTATTAATGGTGTTATTCATGCGTTGTGTTGATAAATCACAGAAGTTAAAGTTGTTAGAGTCCTTACACATAGTATAGCATGTGAAGGACATTTCTCATCCTTCCATAATGGACTTAGAAGATCCTACAACCTAGTTACTATTGGCATAACTCTATTTCAGGATTCAATAGAGTGGGTGTTCAAGTGTGAAGCTTGTAAACATTTCGTGGGCCATCCCAAGCTAACAGCTCTTCCCCCTGAATCCCGTAGTGATTGAAGAACATTTTTCTCCAGTGGGGAATTGACTTCGTGGGAGTACGTTGAATCCTACCTCCTAGTGCCTGTTCAAAATTGCATGCTGACTCACCGCCATAGACTATTTTACCAAGTGGGTGGAAGCCACTCCAATCAAGCAAGCAACCTCAGAAGCTATGTGCAAGTTCCTTAAAGAGAATATAATTGTCAGATTCGGTGTGCCTCACAAGATTGTGGCTGACAACGCCTCCAATTTCTCATCGCATGAATTGACAGAATTTTCTATGGATTCAGCATCACCCTAGCTCACTCATCCGATTATTATCCCCAAGGTAATGGGCAAGCTGTGTCTAGCAACAAGAACCTGGTTACCATAATAAGAAAGCTTAGTAGATGAAAACCAGAGAACGTGGCACAAAGCATTGTATGATGCGTTGTGGGCTGATCGAATTACCCCAAAGTGAGCTATAGGAATGTCTCCTTTCCAAGTGATGTACGGGATTGATGCTGAGATTCCTATCTCAGTAGAATTGCCAGCCTTACAGTTGGCCAAAGCAGTCGAAGATGTGAATTTTCAAAATTCTATCGAGAAAAGGGTTATGTACCTAGCTAGGCTAGAAGAGGAACGGAGCAAGGTGGTTGATCGCATTACAGACCACAAAAGCAAAGTAAAGAAAATTTTTGACAAGAAATCAAGGCAACGTCATTTCCAAATTGGAGACCTGGTATTGCTTGGGGATAAGAGGAGAGAGCAGAAAGGAATGCACGGAAAGTTTAACTCCTTGTGGAAAGGACCTTTTAAGATTCTATTTCGCTCAGAATGTTTCGGCTTCTGGGAATAGAGTTACTTCGTATCCTTTCATTCCTTTTAGAAACAGATGAGGTTAGGGTTAGGAGGAATACCTGTTGAATGTTGAGATGGTGTGCGTGTATCGTAGAGAAAGATCAGGCTGACTACGAAGAACTCCTTTTTTGTCTTGGAAGGACTACCTACAAATAAGAACACAAGACCACAAGATTTTGATTAAACTAATAAATGAGGGAACTGCCTTGGTCCCAGGAAATATAAAACTTCCCTTCGAAGGTGGTCAGTTCCCCTGCTAATATGAATTAACACAAAAGACTGTAAAATATCAATTAAATTATTTTGTTAAACTAGGTAGGGGGAAAGGCTGGTTTTCCTGGTTTTTGATCAGAGGAATCGATTGGTGGTTACCTGATGACCGATGTCGGTTACTGCTAACCGATACCGGTGGGTTATAGGATCTTCTTGGCTAGATATGGTGTTTGTAATAGCTGGTTTTTTGGATAGGTATTAGGAAATGGGATGATTAGGAGTGAAAGAATGATAGTTAGATTCAATGGCACGTTGGGTAGTGGATTCAGAAATGGATTTGGGAAGATTGCAGATTCCAAGAAGCACAAGAAATGTTATAACAAAAGGACATGTAAGATCTGACTTACTGGTTTTGACTGAAGGAGGCAAGTTGATCTCCTTGGTTGTAAACACTTCTGGTTTCTTGATTCGTCTCTGCTCTGGTCAAGTGAAGATCTCCACTCTGTTCCTCGCTTCGCAATGCTCTCTGTTTATCCAGACAATCCTTTGACTGATCTCTAAAATGAAATTCCGATCCGTTGTTTTGGTTTGGGAAGCCCATTTACAGGGAACCAATGGCGGGTTGCGTAACCGATGGCGGTCGAGTAGGAACCGGCATCGGTAAGGAAAAAGTAGGCTATTTTTACTAAAATAGCCCAACTTCCCTGCTTTTCTCCCGAGAGATCAGTTGTGGGCTTGGTCAAGTGGCTAGAAGGTCGGCTTTTGGTGCGAGTAAGGAGGTATTAGTTATGGATGTGAGTCTAGACCAAGTCATGGGTCTTAATTAGGTTAGTTTAGGGTTAGGGCTAGGTCATGATGAGGTGGCAAAGTGAGGTGGCGGGTAAGGTGATTTGGATTTATCAATTACAAGGTAATTAATAAATAATTGTGTAAAGTTTAGGTAATGAGGTTAGGTTGCGAAATGGGATGCGGGTCACAAGGGGTCGTGAGACACGAATTTGGTGTCTACATTAGCCCCTTATTGTCGTGTAGCTTGTTCTGTAAAGCTGCGCGGACAATAATATGAAGTGGTTTCTCATGTTAAGGATATAGGTAATCCCCCTCAAATCTATCATAGATTGAGTGAACGGGAAATCAGGGATAGGGTTGATAAAGGGTATATGTGGTAGAGAGGATGGTAAGGTGGTGGGGTAGGTCCAAGGAAGCAGACGCATGTTGAAATGCAATAGTACGACTAGGGTACATGATTTGACTAGCAAACCAGCAATGTATAGGCAAAGGTCGATAGTTTATCCAAACAAGGGTGATATAATCCTGGTATCCAAGGCATAGGAAGTAGCTCCAGGGTATATAACAGGTAAGGTACCGGAACATTTAGGCATGTTTGGCAGTACCAAAAGGTTGGTTTTGGTTGAGATAAACGTCACGGTCTAGGTCTGGGCAAAGCTGGTCGACAGATCAAGTCAAGGACCCTAATCATGCTAAAACACGAACAGGTGAGCTCGATTGAACACAAGGTACATGATGGATGTATAAAATAAACACGGTTAATTGTGGGTATGGTATGGAAGTGATACGGCCTTGGGTCAGGCCAAGTGGTTGGGTGGTGGCCCTGGGTCAGACCATAGGTGGGTAGGTTGAGGCCTTGGGTCGGGTCAAATTGTTAGGGCGAGGCCTTGGGTCGGGCCAAATAGGTAGGTTGAGGCCTTGGGTCGGGCCAAATAGGTAGGGCGAGGCCTTGGGGCGGGCCAATGGTAGGTTGAGGCCTTGGGTCGGGCCAATTGGGTAGGGCGAGGCCTTGGGTCGGGCCAAATTGGTAGGTTGAGGCCTTGGGTCGGGCCAATTGGTAGGTTGAGGCCTTTAGGTCGGGCCGAATGGTAGGTTGAGGCCTTAGGTCGGGCCAATTGGTAGGTTGAGGCCTTGGGTCGGGCCGAATAGGTAGGTTGAGGCCTTGGGTCGGGCCGAATAGGTAGGTTGAGGCCTTGGGTCGGGCCAAATAGGTAGGTTGAGGCCTTGGGTCGGGCCAAATAGGTAGGTTGAGGCCTTAGGTCGGGCCAAATAGGTAGGTTGAGGCCTTGGGTCGGGCCAAATACGTAGGTTGAGGCCTTAGGTCGGGCCGAATAGGTAGGTTGAGGCCTTGGGTCGGGCCAAATAGGTAGGTTGAGGCCTTGGGTCGGGCCAATTGGTAGGTTGAGGCCTTAGGTCGGGCCAAATAGGTAGGGCGAGGCCTTGGGTCGGGCCAAATTGGTAGGTTGAGGCCTTAGGTCGGGCCAAATAGGTAGGGCGAGGCCGTAGGTCAGGCTGGACAAGTGAACAGATGTTGTGCAGGAAAGGTGGACGAGAGGTGATATTGGGGAAAAAGAGGCAAGGAGTAAAGGAAGGGCAAAGAATGGGGTGAAAGTTGGGTATCAGAACCGACGTCGATTCTGCTATGACCGATATCGGTTAAGGGACCGATACCGGTTTCTTAGGGCAAAAATTAAACCGACATCGGTTAAGATCGAAAAACCTATAAAAAGAAAAATACGGCCTGTCATTGTCACTTTAGAAAATTTGCAAATCCAAAAGCGACTTGTCTGACGTGGAGAGTTGATTTGGAGGGTTATTGAGTGAGGTGAAGCTATTTGATTGGCGGAGAGAGTTGATAGTGGGCCCGATTGAGTTGAGGAGGCAGCAGGTGATTGGACAGGGACCCAATAGATCAGGATTGGAGCCATGACACAGGCAGGAGGAGCTGGAGGAGCTGGACCAGCTAGACCGCCACCACCCATCCCACCACGACGATGTGTCATCGTACCGGGTAGGTTCTAAACTCGTGAATTATGCATTGAAATGGTTGAGTTATGTTGCTAAATGGGGGTTTTGGGTAGGAATTTGTATTTTGTAGGAAATAATGGAGTAAATGGAGGGAATTTAAAAAACGGAGAGGGTAGAGATAGGTAAAATAGGGTAATGCGGCTAGGTGAGTAAAAATTTGGAGGGTGCTTGGGCGGGTAAAATGGGTAGAAAATAGGTGAAAAAATGGGTTTTTGGGGGCCTGCGCGGGGGTTCGGCTCCGAGCAGGAGGACAATGACCAATGTCGGTCAATAAGCGACCGGCATCGGTCGCTCAATTTTAACGGGAGGGAGGTTATGTTTGAGCGAAACCGGCGTCGGTTATCGTATCGGCCGGTATCGGTGGGGTTGGGTGGTCGTGGGGGATTGTTGTAGGGTTGTGTGGTTGAGTGGGTGGGTTGGGTTGTCTTGGTTTGGTTTAGTGTGGGGGTTGGATTGGGTTGGATTAGGGTGTAGGTTGGGGGTTTAGGGACGAGGTTTTTGTGGGTTGGGTGGTTGAATGGGAGTGGGTTGAGTTGGGTGGTTGAGTGGGTGGGTTGGGTTGGGTTGGTTTTGGGTGTGGGTTGGGGGTTTAGGGGCTAGGTTTTTGTGGAGTTGGGTGGTTGAATGGGTTGGGTTGAGTTGGTTGGGGTGGGTGGAGTTAGTTGTGTAGGGTTTAGGGTTTAGGGTCTAGGTTTTTGTGGGTTGGGTGGTTGAATGGGTTGGGTTGAGTTGGGTGGTGGAGTGGGTGGGTTGGGTTGGGTTGGTTTAGGGTGTGGGTTGGGGGTTTAGGGGCTAGGTTTTTGTGGGTTGGGTGGTTGAATGGGTTGGGTTGAGTTAGTTGTGTAGGGTTTAGGGTTTAGGGTCTAGGTGTGAAGGTGGGTTGGGATGGGATTGGGTTTAGAGTTTGGGGTGGAGAAAGGGTTAGGTGTGGGGTTAGGTTTTGGGTGTTACAAAAGGGGGCTTAGATGGTAGGGTAGATGTTATAATAAAGAGTAGGTCTAAGAATGTGGGTTGGTTTTGCAGGAACGTCAGCAGTTGACGATGCGTGATAGGATGCCTCCACTATTGAGTCGGATGAGGCCACACGTATCTGCGGCGGCATTGGGCCATCATGCGCGAGGTGGGACTCGGTGGGGTCCAGAGGTACAGAGCGATAGAGAGGGATCACAGCCTGATGGTCGCCCTCATCGAGAAATGAGATCCGGCGGCCAATGTGTTCCATCTGCCGACCGGAGAGATGACGGTCACATTAGAGGATGTGTATAGCATCCTGTGGCTACCAATCGAGGGAGAGGCAGTCTTCCACGTAGATTTAGAGATTGCGATGGATAGCATACAGCAGGTTTTTTGGGGATGCAGCCGCGCTACTGACTTACCATAGCGCGAGTATCGGGTACGGTGACATGTACCGCGCGCATCAGTCACGAGACACGACTGGCGGTGTTGATGATGGTTGGGGTCACCTGCTTCACCCTCCCAGACTCAGATGGAGGCCGCTTCCCACGAGCATTGATGGGGGTACTGCTGGAGATGGTGGAGGAGCGCACCTGTTTTGCATGGGCCCCAGTATATCTGGTGTAATTATACAGGGAGCTATGGGGCTATCGCCAGAGGAGGTGATTTGGTATTTGTTCTACCTTTTTGTTGCATTATTGGGCATACGAGCACATCGTATGCATCAGGCCAGTAGGGCTACCCCAGCAGCTAGGGCCACAGGTCGTATACTGATATGGCTTTCAGAGGTGGTTGGGGGTCGTGGGCCAGCCACGAGTAGTTGTTGCAGGTTGGGATGTGGTCTATTATAGACACTTGCTAGAGGGCCTTACAGTAGTAGACATTGTATGGAGACCCTATAAAGGTCACCAGCCTGGTAGAGGAGCCCGGGTACAGCTGTGCCTAATCCAGTATACATTCTGGATAGCAGGACGGAGGCCGGGAGAGTACGAGCGGATAGCCCTAGAGAGGGTACGCAGGTAGATTGGGGCTGCGACAGGATGAGCCACCTCCCCTCCCTCAGTACAGGAGGGATAATGTAGAGGCCCCACTACCAGCGCCACAACCTTTGGGATCCAGACTGGGTAGCGGAGAGACCAGCAGGTGAGGGTGTGGATGATGTCGGGTGCACGGCAGCATACAGGGTGTGGTGGGGCTGGGCAGAGAGCAGTGAGGATAGTACCACCTGTGCAGCCAGACTTGGCTGCAGTTACTAGTAGAGAGGGATCAGCTCAGAGGGTAGGTGCAGCTCTTACAGGGGACAGCTAGCTGCTGCGCAGGCACAAATAGGGGCCCTATAGGGGCAGCTAGCCCAGGCTCAGGCACAGGCATAGGCAGCACCACCACCAGCAGCACAGCCACAGGTGCAGGTACAAGTACAAGCAGCCGTACCAGTAGCAGCACAGCCACAGCCCCAGATACCACCACGGCCACAGGTGCAGGTACAGGCACAGGCAGCACCACGGCCACAGGTGTAGGTACAGGCTCAGGGGATATTGGTGTTAGGTGCCAGGGGACCAGCCCCAGCTCCTTCAGTGGCGCGAGATCGCTATATGGAGGTTAGAGCAGAGGCCCGATATTATCAGGATATTCTTGATACTACCGGAGTCGAGTATCAGGTGTATGCAGCACATAGGGCAGAGACCTCGCACAGCCAGAGATCTCAGGGAGGGGGCAGCTACAGATGGCGTATTTGTGACGGGTAGGAGGCGAGAGGCACCACAGGGACCAGTGGGGAGAGGTGCCGAGGGCGATGGGGAGAGCTGATAGATCCCCGACATGGTTTTGTATAGGGGACACGGGCACCGGTCTGCGAACCAGTTTGTATTGATAGAGGCCTGCGTGCCGACACTTATTCATTGTATGGATTCATTTTATTTATTATATACCGGCCTGCGAGCCGAGTAGTCGGGTTGTATATTTGATACCGGCCTGCGAGCCGAGTATATTTTTGACATGAGAGACCGGCCTACGAGCCGAGTCAAGATTTTTGGTAGGTATTGCGGCCTGCGTGCCGGCTTTGGTATATTATGAGATCACAGAGGCCCCGATGTAGGGCACATTGTATTTGTGAAAACTTGGTATATATATAGAGACGATGTTTTGATCCTTGTGCTGTGTTGAAAATGTGTTGAAATATTGTGGTTAATGGTTGGTAATATGTAGAATGTATGATAAGTTTTAGTTGATATGTTGATAGATAGATGATGTTGATGTTTTTGTTTGTTTGTGCGTACATATGTATGAATGATCATGTGATGTGATAAATTGTTGGTTTTTGTGACATTGTGATGATATGTAACTGATGAGTTGGATCCAAATGATGTAGAGATTAATAGTTTCTTGAAATTCGTAGTTGATGGTTGTGTATTCGTATAAAATAAATGATGTTTAATGAAATTGCTAATGATATGATGTGTGGTGGATGAACAAAATGTGGTAAATTGGTGTGGTTTATGCAAGCAAAGAGGCGGGGCGCGACAAAAATTTAGAGGAGAGAATGAAGAAAAGAAAACTATTTCAAAAAGGCTAGGTGTGTAACCGGTATCGGTTAGGTCACCGATGTCGGTAGATGATATGACCGATATCGGTTACACGACAACCGATACTGATTATTTAGGTATGGGCTTTTCTAAAAATAAAAAAGCTAGGGTGGCAACTTGAGTTTTAATTTTAGAGCCATGCAAGAGGTTAAATAGCGCGAACGCGACGCGTTTTGACGACTAAGACAGGTTTTTGCATGAGAGATCTGAGTGATAAGGAGAGAAGAGACAAGAAAAGTGAATTGTGATTTGAGGTTCAGAAGATAGCAAGGCAAGGTTTGAAAAAGGTGGTGATAATGGAAGGATGAGGAGAAACATCCAGCAGGCAAGGACATGAGGGAAGACAAGGGCCACCTCAATAGGGTTTGATAAAGGGTATATGTTTGTATAGAGGATGGTAAGGTGGTGGGTAGGTCCAAGGAACAGACCGTTGAACTGCGATACGTACGGAGGAGGGTACATGATTTGACACGCAAACCAGTAATTGTAGGCCAAATGCCGATAGTTTATTCCACCAAGGTGAATATATCCTGGTATCCAAGCATGGAAGTAGCCTCCGGGTATATAACAAGGTGAAGGTACATGAACGTTTTAGGCATGTTCGTCATACCAATGGTTGGTTTGGTTAAGATAAGAAATCACGGTCTAGGTCTAGGCAAAGTTTGGTCGACAGATCAAGTCAAGGACCCTAAGCATGCTAAAAACATACGAACAGGTGAGTCTCGCTTGAACACAGTAACATGATGATTGATAAATAAAATGCGATAGTGATTATGTGGATGGTAGTTGAGTATACGGCCTTGTCAGGCCACGCGGTTCCGCTGTTCTTTGGCGGGTGGCCCTGGGGGGTCAGGTTAGATGGGTAGGTTGAGGCCTTGGGTCGGCCTGATAGGTAGAGTTGAGCCTTGGGTCGGCCTAATGGTGAGGGCAGCCTTGGGTTGGGCCGAAGAGTAGGGTTCCGCGAGGCCTTGGTCGGCCAAATATGTAGGTTTGAGGCCTTGTGTCGGGCCAATAGGTTTAGGGGGCAGGCCTTAGTCGTTGAGCCAAATAGGTCGGGGCAGTGCCCTTGGGTCAGCCAATTGGTGGTTTGAGGCCTTTAGGTCAGGCCGAATGGTAGGTTGACACAGTGCCTTTGGTTCGTGCCGATGGTAGGTTAGAGTGCCTTGGTCGGGCCAAATGGTTAAAAAGGTTTGAGGCCCTTGTTGTCGTGCCAAATAGGGTAGGGCGAGGCTTGGGTCAAGCCAATTGCATGTTTAGGTCGGGGGTAAGGCCAAATAGGTTAGGGCGATGCCTTAGTTCGGGCCAAATTGGTAGGTTGAGGCTTAGGTCGTGCAATGGTTAGTTGAGGCCTTTGGGTCGGGCCGAATGGTAGGTTGAGGCCTTAGGTCGGGCCGAATGGTAGGTTGAGGCCTTGGGTCGGGCCAAATAGGTAGGGCGAGGCCTTGGGTCGGGCCAAATGGCAGGTTGAAGTCTTGGGTCAGGTCGAACAAGAGGCCAGATCCCAGGCCGTGGCGGGTGATATTGAGTATTATAGGCAGGTATGGGAGAGAGTGACAGTTGCGGATATCTGTTGGAGGCCATACAGAAACTATATGGTAACAGAGAACATAGCTGAGGAGTTGAGGGGTGTAGAGCGATTGAGGTGGATCGCAGGGCACAGGCCGGGTGAGTATGAGAGGATTCCTATAGATCACGTGTGGCGACAATTTGGATTTGTGCAGGATATACCCCTGGCTTATAGACCATATATGAGGATCGACACCGAGGCAGCATTCTCACCTCCCCGGCCAACACCTCCAGAAGGGCCTGAAGAGGTAGCAGCCGATCACAGGGTAATGGATGCGGGAACGACAGAGCCTTATAGATTATGGTGGGTAGCAGAACTACGAGGTGTACGTGAGCATCCTGACATAGCGGTGATTACAACAGAGAGGGATCGTCTGTAGCATTTGGTTCAGCAGCTCCAAACGCAGGTGAATGAGACAAGAGGATTGTTAGTGGTTGCGGAGTCACGGGCGAGGAGACTAGAGGCTGGAGTCCTCCATGCGAGAGGGCGTATTCATATGTTATAGGAGAGATTGGCAGATCAGTGGGCGGTACCAATAGCCGTGGTACCTTTGAGGACAGAGAGGCCCGGCGAGAGGGGTCGATGATCATGATCATCACCTAGTTTGGGATGAGGCGTGAGGGTCTGAGTAAATGTTAGCAAGGTATAAGAATAAATAAGGATGCCGACCTGCGTGTCGATGATAGAGAAGATGTATTTGTTTAACATCTAAATAAAACTGAATATGTATGTTGATTTGAGTTATGATAATAATAAGATTGTTTGTGTTTTGATTTTCGGTGTTTTGAAAAAGGATAAAGAGGACTGTGATTAAATAGAAATACACAAAAATATTTATATTCACCACACAGGATAGGTTATGGTAGGGGATGGTCGAGCTAACCTTGGGAGACCCCATGTCTCCGAAGTGCTGCTTACATAGCCCATTGCACAAGCAAGGAGGGGCCTCAGACCGATGTAGTTCTCCCTTAGGATCAGGGAGAGGCGAATTCAGGCAATTGGGTACGGTTTTAGGTAATTGGTTGGTTGGTAAAAAATATTAAGATTAGTAAAGGTAAGGTGGATGGTGTTGGTATGAATTGGTGATGCTATAAAAGGTATGAGGGAAGTGAAAGTTAGCCTACCCAAGTAGTAGGGAATCGGGTCCTGATTAAGGTCAACACACAATCCTAGATGCGAGGCAAAGCAGAAAGAGTGCTCCGTAGATGAAGAGAGCTAAACAAACCACACCACGTAGAACGAGCTTGGAGCCCTAGGTACCGTGCATAGATGAGAAGTCAATAGGTGAAAAGAGTTGTGTGATCACACTACATCCCATCCCTTGAGTTGAAACAAATGGTGAGGTGAGGTGGATGATATAGCTGAGGTATGGAGAACTTATTACAAAGTGAGTGTTCTGACGAAAGAGAAACTACCCTAAATAGACAAGTCCATGACTCAAAAGTCCTTTTGAATGAGGCTTTTCTTTTATTGAATGTAGACTGATCGATGCCGGAAGTTTACAAGGGATATTGATTGTATTATTCTTGAGGTCTTCACGAAGCTGATCAATGCGAGAAGCTTCTGATAAAGGCTGACTGTGTATAGCTGTCCTTCGAGGGAGCAGTCTATTTATAGTAGCAGATATGATTGTAATGCATAGTTGTCCTTCGGGGGAGCAGTCTATATATAATAGCAGCAATAGTTCGGCATATAGCTGTCCTTCGAGGGAGCAGTCTAGATTTAATTTAGATGACTAGATGTTCGTTTGGCGTGAAGCATCTAGTTTAGTAGGAAGTTTGACTCAAGAAAATCCCATAAGAATACGGTTTATTTTAATATTTTGAAGTCATGGACTAGACTAAAAAAGGGGAAGGCATCATCAAGGGGAGGTGAGGATCAAACTATGTGAGCTTGATTGTTATTATGAAGTGTAGGAAACAGTGTGTATGTAGTGGTAAGTGAGCTCAAGGGATGAGCGACAGGTAGATAAGAAGTGATATAACACTAATTTCAACAGTAGAATGGTCGAAGATGCAAGGCATTAAGGGGTTTAGGCTCAGGTTTACCATTAAGCGAAGCTAAACGATAAGTACCAGATCCATAGGTATGAGTGATTATATAAGGCCCAATCCAATTGGGAGCAAATTTTCCACGTTTGCTCTTCTCTAGTTTGGTTACATGTTGATTCTCTTTGAGAACAAGATCACCAACCTTAAAGGTACGCTCATGAAGTCGCTTATCATAAGCACGTTAATGCGTTTTTGATAGATTTGAAGGTGATCAAGAGCTATAAGATGGCGTTCATCAAGAAGCTCCAATTGGGCTAACCGCTCTTGGCGGAAATCATCGTTGGTGAGAATATCCGGAAGAGATATTCTAAGGGAGGGTATTTGTATTTCGAGAGGCAAAACAGCCTCGGTACCATATACCAAAGAAAAAGGTGTGGCATTAGTAGAGGTACGAATGCTAGTACGATAAGCCCAAAGGGCAAAGGGAATG